>BOPP01000207.1:2156111-2167913 GCA_017312745.1 Gryllus bimaculatus
ATTGCAGTGAAGAAACATGGACGCAACAGCCTTCAAGGGATTTGAGTACCGAGGCAACAAGACAATTTAGAATAAAATTTCAATCTCCGAAGTTTTGCCGAAGGAATTGGAAGGAGAGTTCTGCGACGAAGCAGACAAAGCTATCGATTCCTCCCTGGGCCGCATCGCAGAGATCGAAGAAGCCTTTTGCATCTGGCAGCGTGGACGGCGGCGCGTATGAGCGTCCGGGAGGCAGAAGCGCTCGCAGCGATGGCATCGCTGAAGGCTGCCTGGTGCGAAGCAGCGCTGCGGCGGCGCCTGCGAAGCAGTGAGTGCCGAGGTGTCGGCCGAGGAAGGAAGACGCGCGCTGGCGGCCGCTGGTGGTCTCGAGCCCCTCGCGTCCTCCGCTCGCCGCTGCGGCCTCTTGCGCAGGCTGGCGTGCGACGGTTCGAGCGGCCTGGGACGCGCTTCCTGCGACGCTTGCTGTGCTGCGCCCACCACGGCGGAGAGGAACTAACCGCTCCTTGCTACACGGCTCCCCACACACTCACACATCACAACACAAGCACTCCAAACACACGCAACACAGCACACACACCACAGAACACACACAGAACACACAACAAACACACCACAACACAACACTCATTAATCAACACAACACACACACACAACACACACACAACACACACCACCACACACACACACCCAACCATATATCCAACGACAATTTCACACGTTACAAAAGCAACTGGTACACCTCTTTCTTTGGGATCAAGCTAAAATTTATTATTGTTAAATATTCTTGCTTATTTTATTCTTTAACCAAATCACATCAACAGGTGTTGGGCATTGCTAATAACCTTACTATTAATTAGAAAAGTCTACATCTGATGAATTTGTATAGTAGTGGCAGGGTGGGCGTTGTTGGGCAGTATTGTTGGTCCTGTATATCAAAAATTAAGCTTTTTTGTTTCCGCCATCATACTTTCTCTAAGTTGTTAGTTCACTCTATTTTTTTACGTGTTTTTGATGTCTAAAAACTCGCAATACCAGCCAAGTGGCCGACGTTGTCGCCATCTGATTGGGTCAACGCAAGGCAGCTAATCCATGAACAGATTTACCAAAAGTTTATATTCTTAGGTTGATCTGGTTATATTGCGGCAACACGGAATCTGTTGTTTATGATTAATATTTAGTGAGTACTGTATATAGAGAAGCCTCATTATTTATCACCATTCTTAAATAGATAAATTCTTCCACATGTCCTTCTGGTTTGCCAATTTACAGCAACGTCGGAATCAACGACGTCGACGCGCAAGTACTCCAGCTAAAGCCGCTCCGAAGATGGCGTCGCTGCACTGGGAACTCTGCGAAACTGTGTCGTGTTCATACAGCGGCTTTAAAAGAGAGGGCGACGAGCCATAAATATAGTGTGAGTGTTCGCTCCGAGATTAATATAACGTGCTGCTGGTGTGGACGCGAGTTAAGTTTGACACCGGCCGGCAGCGATGGCAAAGACTTCGGTTTCCCTCCGAAGGGCAGAAAGTGAACTACAATAAGAGTGCTTGACAATTGGAATTTTCGAACGGAATGCTTACTGTTTGTCTATATAGCTTCCCGCAGGGCCATTCTTGCCTACTCTTACGGTAAACAGGTGAGGTAGTCGCTTGACAGAGTTAAATTCGAGAAAGAAAGGTAACGGAGTGCGTCACTTGGCTTTGTCTAATCAACATTTCGGGCCGTCCGCCGATGAAATTTTTGGCAACTGGGGGTGGACGTGGTTTCCCAAAAGGATAAAGGAAATGTTCTTTGTTAATGAGTTCTTAGGAAGCCTAATCTCGACGCTTCCAGGTTATCACGTTTGACGAGCGTATAGCTATTTCTCGACGGTTCTCCGTGTCACAATACTACGAAACTTTCCAGATATTCGCAGATTTTCAGTAATCTGGGAAGAGAGCTCAGGGCCATTATACTGATGTCGCTGTAACTCCGTTGTCAGGGAGACCTAGGTCTTATGTCCCGTACTAGTGGCAGGATTTTCGGACACTGGTTTGTCACCCAGGTCGAATTCAGATCGCAGTCCGAGAAGAATTTCTAGGCGCGGCTGCTCTGATCGGTAGTTTTTTCCGAATAAATACAGGCAAAGTGCCGAAGCAGTTACGCGCTACAAAACCGAAACCACGGACTGCGCGCAATTTTTCTGTTTCAATTCTTTGCCATATCTGCACGATTACCGCACACACACATTTACATACACCTACACAGTGCCAACCAGCCGATCGTAGGAGTTTAGAGCTTTCCGCGGACTTTGCGGTATACCGTTAGTGAAGATATTTGTTGGGGAAAACCATGCTAGCCGACTGCTAGTCGGCCCCGATCTCGACGTACAGGGGGGCAGACCTACTGCATGCCCCGCTACTAATTAGACACATCCACTACACTTAAGGAATAATGACTTCCGTTGTTTAAACGTGATCAGAACAGTCAATCTGTCAGATCCAGAGGATTACTGCAGTCCCTTTTCTCCTGTCTAGAAGTAAAGGCGAGAAAATAGGATTAAATGTTCTTTAACTGGAAACAACCACATGGACAATTACTTAGTCCTCAAAAGAAATTATTTGGCGTTCGTAATGAATCGCCCTCCATTCAGTGCGATTCATCCGTAGATCCCTCTACTGTGTATCATTTCTACCTATCAATACACAAACTGATTATCCAACTCTTAAGAGACATCTTGTTAAACAACGTACGATTGTACCAAGCTTAGCAAGAATGGCTCAATCCGACTACCTCATTGGCAGATGTAATTAATAATATAATTAATAATAATATAATAATAATAATACTAACATTTTTCTCAAACACTGTAGTGTTTTTTAGTATTAAACAGGCGCAATGGACATTTTAGAACCTTGATCTATTCTTGTATGGACTTGTCATGAACCATAACAAATTATCCGCCAAGGAAAACACGCTAATGACAACCATATTCCATTCATTCGCAGACGAGAGCTGAGGTGTCGAGAAGAAGAACTTTGCCAGGGCGCAGACTGCTCCCAAGCGCTGATTTTTTCGTGTATCAAGGAAGAGGCTTTGGGCGCTAATTCCTTAATACGTCGACCAAGAGCAGCGCGCGTCCGAATGCCCCGGGCTGAGCAGCAGCATGGTTCAAATCCCACGTACGCGCGGCTTCGCGCTGCTTCGAAGTTCCGCGGCTGGACCCCTACCCCCAAGTTAAAAGTACTAACGCGCAACCGCTCAGTAGAACACAGCTTTAAATTGATGTCTTCCATGTGCGCCGCCGGTCGCGTGTTTTCATCTGCAGCGCCCTTGTTGACGTCGCCGAACGGTCGCGGAAATCTCCTCCTGCAGAACGCCCCCTTCCACGGCGGGCGTGGCGAAGTGACTCTGCCGCTTATCGCAAGCGGGTGGCAGTGCGACGTCGAAATGGGCGTACCTTCAATCGCTAGACACAGAATATCGCGTCTTTCGAATACACATGTGATTTGGTAAGCACAGCATTAGTTTAAAGTTGGAGGTTTCTCACTTCACGAGCGGGATTCGGCACAGCGGTGTCGTTTGGCGGCGGACGCTAACACTGAGGTAGCCGGGAAGGATTCATGAATGTTTCTCAAATGTACTCACAAGTAAGAGTTGGTAAACGGTTTTCGAGGACAAAGATATGGCAGTTATAAAGTTGATAACATGTTAATCCTATGTTTTAATATTGTTTGATCCGTTCCTGTCTTTCCCTATGGGCTTTAAAATCTTTCCTCTTTTACTCATATTTACAAATAAAATCTAGAACCTGCATTTTAGCTTGATACGTCAGATGCCTGTTTAAAATTTGTGATTTCAGATTTTAGTAAATAATGTATTTATGGTATTTTCAGTTAACAACTAATAGGATAAAAAATAAAAATGTAAACATTTTAAGACAAATTTTTTAATGCCTTTCTTTTTCTTTGCTCATGAACATGTTGTGGCTTTTATGTTGCAGCACAATTAAAAACAAAGATAACATATTATAATAGAATTTGTACTAAGCTTGTATATTGCCTGAGTACTATTCGCAAACTCGACATTTAACAAACCATTGTTAATCAACAAACATAGACAAACATTGACAAATAATTAACAAAGATCTCACATAATAATTGTACTACTATTGGCTTATTGCAATAATAACTATTTCACTTATTCCAAAAACTTCTCATTGACATCTTAATAAGTATCCATAAATAAATTAAGCTAAAAAACCAGAAAAAATTAAAAGACATGCTATGAAATACTATTTCCTTCTAAAAGCTAGAAATTCTTGTTCTCTACAATGAGGAAGTGCTAATATGTAAATATTGGAAAACCAACAGAATGTAATTAAAAGTTTCTGGGGAAAAAGCTTTCAAAAGGACATTTAAAATACACAATTCCATTCAGCAATGTGCCCAATGGCTAACAAAATATTAAACAATTTCTGAAGACTATTTATTTGAGGTTAGATGAGACTCCTTTTTAAAGGGGAAAAAATCTCTTTCAAAGAGTAAAAGAAAAATAAAAGTTAAACTCTGAAACAAATGGATAATAATAATTTTGTACTCTCCAAAAGCTATTTTCTTCTGCAATGTAGATAAATGATTTTTTATATATTTCGATAATGTTTGAATAACATGCTAAACTGCAAACATTTTTTGCAACACATAAAACCAATCCTTCATCATGGGTAGGTTTATCATCTCTTTTGATGAAATACTTCATCTGAAATACCATGCATGAAGTGTTTTCAAGTATTTATAAAAACAGTATATTCACGTCTCAGTTTCAGAAATGTGATTCAGCGCAATATACGATAGTCTTCAAATAATGAACCGACTTCGGGCATCCTTTTAATTTGACATGGTTTAGAAAATTTCAGATTAGCAGAATGTACCCATGAAGTGGTAGCCTCTCACATTATATTTCTAATAAAAATGTTAATTTTACTTATAGCAGACAAAATTATGGTAATCGTACAAAACAATCATAACATTTTTCTAATAACATAAAATAACATTTATTCAACAAATGCACCAACATTCATAGATATGAATTGGGAATTGACCTCTCATTATATTCCAATATGCTGCATAGGTACATAGGCCGTAATATGTATGTGCAAGGCACAGGCGACCCAATGTTTAACTGAATTAAGGATAAAGGTATCCCTCATGTCAGGAAAAATTAAATCAAACATACAAATGAAGTTGAGGAAGTACCCAGGGAGGATCGGTGAAGTTTGGGGCGGTATTAGAAAGTGCGTAGGAACGCCAGTTGGAGGGAGCTACATACTCACCTCCTTTATGGGATAAGGATAGTTTTGGATAATTTCCATAATTGGGATTTCTTCTCGAATTTTAAACAAGGCATGAAAGTTGAAGGACAAAAGCTACATGATTGGATTATATTTATTTCCAGAGGTCATAACGATCGTCATCACCGAGAGAGTGGTGCATCCTGGGAGAGCTTGGATTGGGGGACTACTTGTTCAGTGATAAGCCGGAAGCACGGCGGAGGGTAGTAGATAAACTCAAGGAAGATTTTGAAGGGGCTGTATTTTGGGATTGGAAGGCCGCACAAGAGAGCCAACGGCTGGGACAAAAGAGTGGAGCTCAAATGGTGAGGGGTCGCCATTGAAAGGGAGGTGTGGAGCCTAGGCCAATAAAATTTTAGAGGAGTGGACCTTTTATAAGCGAGGAGTACGAAAGGATTTGGAAAAAGAGGGGAGAGGGTGGAAAGTAACGGGAGGAGGTGATCCAGATATGGAACCGCAGAAGTTAGTTGGGGTAAGAGAGGGAGATTGGGATTGAGAGGAAGAGGTTTTGCACCACTGTGCAGCGAGAGGCACTGGTGGTGGATAAGAATGGAATTGGCTGGTCAGTTGTTTTTATCGATATAATCATGAAACTCTCATCAGGTTCATTCATCATCAATCATCATCATTCGGGGAGGTCGACGGAGGAAGTGGATCAGTGAGGAAGGCAATTTACACTAACACAACACACACACTCAACCCAATCACACAGGCATAATATGCTAGTGCGCAAGCGTCCATTGCTTCATGGATGTTGCAGGGACTTGTTGGCATGGGTGGACGACAACGGACAAGAGGAAGAGGTAGGGTCAACCCCGTGGAGGGTGGCCAGAATCAACGTTGAGAACTTGCGGTGAGCGATTAGATAGACCAGAAAGGAGTGAGAAACATGAATAATCGAAAGATTGTCATGGGATGTCTGGTTTGACCGCACACTCACCTGCTTCGAAGATAGTCTGGAAATTCTTGAATGGATCAGGTTTCCATAACGGTCGGCGGTCCGCTTGTGTGCGGGTCCGCAGGTTCCTCAGCGCCGACGACAAAAGGGAAAAGATTGGACATCAGACCCCAGCTTTGACTTTCGTAGTTTTTCCGTACGCGCGCTTGCAGAAGCTCCTTTGCCCTTTCAAAGGGGCAATGGTAACAGTCCAACAAATGCGACCTTGAATCGTGCCGACTTCCGTGTACGCACGACAAGGTCAGGCCGAAGATTTCTAGTACTTAAGAAAAAGCTGTCATCCTCGGACGAGGACTCAACCCCATTATTATTGGCAGCTGGGAGAACCCATATTTCACAAGGTTTTAACAATATGGTTGTCTGATCTTATAACACACCATATTTAGTTATTGGCAATGGTTGAATTGAATGACCAAGTTCGGACCAACGCTGAGGAGTTCTCCTTCGTACAACGAAGCGACACCGTCTCGTCCTTGAAATAGTTGGGCCGCGCCCGCTCGAGACCTCGTAGGGTGCCCTTTCGTGTAAGGGAGGGTACTGGGAAGAAGGAGTGAGGGGAGTCTGGGAAAGAGAGGGAAAGGCTGGTGGGAAGGGGACGGGCGTCTACGAGTTTTGTCCTGGGATTTAGAGTGTAAGATTGGGGGAAGGGAGGGAGGGAAACTTTCTAACAATGCTGTAGGGTGATGAATGTTGAAGAATGGATGGACCATTGAAAGGAGAGCGCGGTGGAGGAAAGAATTCACAGAATGTTCTTGAGGTAAGCTCATGATGAGACAGAGATCCGGAAAGAAGATCAATGGGGGGGGGGCGAAAGATTTGGAAAGAGGCGTTGCGTTTTTTTTTATGATCTCGGGAGGGACGGGAGGAGCAAGATGTCAGGTTGAGAGCCCATTGATCTCTTTCCGACTCCTCTGTCTCCATCCATGAGCTTACCTCAAGAACATTCTTGAATTCCTTTCTCTCCCCACGCGCTCCTCCCTTCACTGTCCATCCCATTCTTCAAACATTCCCATCCACCCTACAGGGCACTTGTTAGAACGTTTCCCTCCCTCCCTTCCCCCAATCTACATCTAATCCCAAGGACACACCCCGTAGAACGCCCGTCCCCTTCCCACCAGCCTTCCCCTCTTTTCCCAGACCTCCCCTCACTCCTCTCCCAGACCCTCCTTAACACGAAAGGGCACCCCTTCTGGTCCCTCGAATGCAGGTCCCTTCATATCCCTCCTCCTCCCGCCCAAACATTGGCCTCCTCTCAGCTTCCTACCCCAATTCAACCCTTCTCAATCTGCATCCCCCCTACCTCAACCATTCCAATAGTTAGCTGTCCTATTCCAAACCCGCCCTGCGCCCCCTAGACTCTCTCCTCACTATAATCTCGTCGACATTGCAAATCGTGTCTCTGCTCCTCCATTAGTACTTACCTCGGGACACACGCCTGAGATGACGGGTAAATTGTGCCGTGCCCTTCAATCCCTCCGCTCCTCTATCATTGAGGCTTCCCTCAGGACCGCCTCTGATGTCCCCTGGGCATTGAATCCCTTATTGACCAGAGTATATCCACCTCCAAGACAAATTCCTCAAGACCCCTCGTTCCCCTTTTGACCCCCTTCTGTCTGTAAATCCACGCAGAAGGCTCTAATCTTTTCCAAATCGTCCCTGATCTACCGGACGAATCCCGGCCGTACCGGCCGGCGGACCACTGACCAAGTTGGCCCCCAATGTAAGCTCTTCCCACAAACCGTCTCGGAATCCCACTTTCCTTCCCAAGCCACTCTTGAACCCCCCGGCATTTTTACCCCCCGTACTGAACGCCCTCCCATTTACTCTGACCCCTTTACTCACAAGGAAGTTGCGGAGCGCCTCCAGGCTCGCACTAACTCTTCCCCAGGTGATGACCGGATTGGTTATGACTTGTGGAAGAGATTTGACCCCGGTTGCAGTCTCCTCCCTTCCATTTGTAATGCCTGCTTCAAATTTAAACGCATCCCTAAATCCTGAAAGTCCTCAAAAACCATCTTGATCCACAGAGATGGTAATGTTCCCCCTCCAACTGACGTCCTATTGCCCTGTCCAACACCGCTCCCAAACTCTACTCCACCTTATGGGCCCTTAAGTTCTCTAGCTGGCTGGAGCAACACAACGTCCTCTGTCTCTCCCAAAAAGGTTTTCGCATCTATGATGGGGTTTTGAGCACAACTCCTTGACTTTATAAGCACCTTTGGCTCCCATCCCCACTTCGCGATCCTTGTAGCCCGTCAGGTCTCTGGCGCGGGTGCCACTTTTTCCTCCATAGTTGAAGGCATCTATAACCGACTGCTCTTCTATCGTGGTCACCGATGCGGGCCTCTCTGACCCTATCTCTTTCTCGCGGTGTCCGTCAGGGCTGTCCACTCAGTCCCTCCCTTTTTAACCTAGCAGTTGACCCTGTTTTCAGAGCTGCTCTGACTTGCAGGTTAAAGGAGGTGCGTACGCGGCGACTTCTGGCTCGCCGCTTGCTCTCCTTGGTACAGGTCATGCTCAACACGGTCCTCTCTCTTGTCTCCGCTATTGGTATTCTCAATCCCTGCAAGTGCGACGCACTTTTCATCCTCGGCGGAACTCTGGACCCCACCCCAGTTGTCTCGTTAAGTGGTCAGATTATTCGTACCCTGTCCTCCGTTGACCACACGGTCTTTTGGGGCAAACCTGTGAACTTTTCTCTCCTCCCCTCGGATTCGTCTTTTAGGTCCATTCTGCCCCTTTTAAACAAAGTTCTTGATTCCGCCCTGGCAGGAGGTTGATGTCGTGTCCGCCTTCATCGTCCCTCAACTTTCGTTCCCCCTTCGTATGCGTTTTTTTTCTCCATAAAGGCCGCAGACGAATATGATAACTAATTCCATTGTCTCGCGAAACACATCCTTGGTCTTCCGGAGAATGCATTCACGCATTACCTCCACGACCCCGCTCTGGAGGTGTCTCCGGGGTGCCAGTATTCCGCGTCGAGGCTCTTCTGCCCTCCATCGAAGGCCCGTTGAAGCTGCTGACCTCTGGGGATATGGCCATTCGCGCACTCGCCACTGCCAACCTCCGAAAGATAGTGTTGGATTCCCCTCCCAGCCCATGTCTCCGAACCTGGTAGAGAACTACCTGAACTCCACCCTCATCCCCCCAATAGGAGGGGACGCAAGTCCATTTGGTCTGGCGCCAGACACGCCTCTAAGGTCTTTGGCATCTGCTTGCCCCTTCGTGAAGTTGAGGGCTGCGTTCTCCCTACCATTATTTCTGATCTAGATAACCCTTCCACTACCTCCTCCATTCTCCACCATCAGCGTAACCTTGTCCTTCGGAAGCTGAGCCTCATCCAGCAGGACAAGCACCTGGCCCTTTGGAAGGCTCACCTGGTCTAAGGGTGCGCAGCTTCCGAGCTCGCCCGTGCAGGCAACCGTTCGGGCCACTTCCTGCGGACCGGTCTGCATCTCCGCGATTCTGACTACTGGGTCTACCGGGCGCGCCTGAACCCCACTCGAGGTCTCGAGCGGGGCGCGCCCACTTTTCCAAGGACGAGAACGGTTGTCGCTTCGGTTGTACGAAGGAGAACTCCCTCAGGTTGGTCCGAAACTTTGGCTCATTCAATCAACCATTGCAAACACAATATGGTGTTTATAAGATCCAGACAACCATATTGTTAACCTGTTGAAAATGGTCTCCACTGCCAATAATAAATGGTTGGTCCTCGCCGAGGATGAAGCTTTCTTAAACTAGAATCTTCGGCCTGACCTTGTCGTGCGTAACGGAAGTGCCAGATCAGGTCGCATTGTTGATGTTACCATGCCCTTTGAAAGTGGCAAAGGAGCTCTGGCAGCGGCGCGTACGGAAAAACTACGAAAGTAAGCCTGGGGTGTCTGATGTCCAAATCTTTCCCTTTGTCGTCGGCGCTAGAGGAACCTGGGACCCGCACAACGACCGCGACCTTATGACCTGATCCATTCAGAATTCCAAGACTATCTTCGGAAGCAGGTGAGTGGTGCGGTCAACAGACACTCCCATGACATCTTTCGTTTTCATGTTTCTCACTCTTCTGGGTCTTCTAATCGCTCACCCCAAGTTCTCAACGTTGATTCTGGCCACCCTCCACGGGTTGACCCTACCTCTTCTCTTCGTCCCCCGGTGTCGTCACCCAGCCAACAACGTCTGCAACATCCATGAAGCATTGGCTGCGCACTAGATATTTGCTCGTGTGATTGAGGATTGAGTGTGTGTGTGTGTGTGTGTAAATTGCCTTCCCCCATGTATCCACTCCTCCTCGACCTCCCGAATGATGATGATTGATGATGAATGAAATGATGAGATTTTCATATATATCGATAAAACAACTGACCAGCAATTCCATCTTATCCACACCAGTTGCCTCTGCTGCACAGTGGGCAAAACCTCTTCCTCTCAAACCAATCCCTCCCTCTCTTACCCCAACTACTTCTGCGGTTCCCATATCTGGATCACCTCCTCCCTTACTTTCCCACCCTCTCCCCCTCTTTTCCAATCCTTTCGTACTCCTGCTTGGCAGGTCCCACTCTCTAGAAATGATTGGCCTAGGCTCCACACCTCCCTTTTCAATGGCGACCCCCTCACCATTTTCAGCTCCACTCTTTTGTCCAGCCGTTGGCTCTCTGTGCGGCTTCCCATCCGAAATCAGCCCCTTCCAAATCTTCCTTGATTTATCGTAATAACCTCCGCCGTGCCCTCCGGCTTATCACTGAACAAGTAGCTCCCCAATCCAAGCTCTCCCTACAGGCATGCACCAACTCTTCTCGGTGATGACCGGATCGGTTATGACCTCTGGAATAAAGTTAATCCTAATTGTAGGCTTTTGTCCTCAACTTTCAATGCTTGTTTAAAATTCGAAAGAAATCCCAAATTATGGAAATTATCCAAAACGATCCTTATCCATAAAGGAGGTGATATGTAGGTCCCCTCCAACTGGCGTCCTACGGCACTTTCTAATACCGCCCCCAAACTTCACGCCTCCCTGTGGTACTTCTCAACTTCATTTTATTTTGATTAATTTTCCTGACCATGAGGATACCTTTTCCTTAATTCAGTTAAACATTGGATGCCATGCTGCCTGCAATACATATTACGGCTATACCTATGAGCATATTGAATAAATGAGAGGCTTAATTTCAATTTATTCTATGAATGTTGGTGCATTTTGTATGAATAATGTTATTTTAATTGGTTATTTAAGAAAAATGTTACGATTGTTTTGTACATTACCATAATTTTGTCTAGCTATAAGTAAAATTAAATTTTATAGAAATATAATGTGAGAGCTACCCTTCATGGGGTACATTCTGCTAATTGATTTTCTAAACATTTCAATTAAAAGGATGGCGAAGTCGGTTCATATTACTATGGTATATTGGTAGAATCACATTTCTGAAACTGAGACGTGAATATACTTTTTATAAATACTGAAAACACTTCCATGAATGTATTTCAGATGAAGTATTTCATCAAAAGAAGACTGATAACCTAC
>BOPP01000208.1:0-10438 GCA_017312745.1 Gryllus bimaculatus
ACTCCAAACGTCCCTCAGACGTCACAAATTATTAAAAAAGGTAATTTACTACACATTGAAACAAGTATTATTCCCTTTTTCTGTATTGGAGAGCTATAATACTAATATTCCTATTGTAAAATCACTGGTGTTCGTTGCAGCATTACAAAGATTTCTCTATTCTATGTCAGTAGTATGCGAGATGTAAAACGCGAGTGAAATGTACGTGTGTCAAAATGATCCAGCAATAGGCGGCTCACTTAAACGTCTATGTATTGATAACGGCTGGGATACCTCAGGCAACAGTTGTTGCCACTGTAGCAGTTCTCACTGGAAGGCTCTCATTTTAGAGTTCCGATGGGAGCGGATTATCGACAATAGTTGGAGAACTAGGACGAATTCAACATCTGGAGGATAATTGTAGCGGTCGCCTTTTAAATTACTTGTATCTAATTGTGGCTAACTGTTCATTGCGTCGAAACCATGGCCTCTTCCAAGGCTACAAAAATCTCTCTTTTCCAGCTTAATACTATGATCTGTTAATATTTTTGAACGTTTTTGATTGTTTTTAACTAAGGTCTATTACATTTTATTTTTTAGAAATGCTGTATGATGATTTTAATTTTTTGTTATAATCCAGTTTGTAATGTGAAAAAAATAATAGCAGTTCTTCTGTTGTTTTCTGTACTGATACTAAAAGGGAGTCACTAATTTATTTCAGATTTTAGAAGGGGTAACCAAAGACCTACTTGTTTAGAGGTTAAAATTCGCGTTTAGGTAATTCTATTTCTTGAGGGCATTAAACAACTCTTATTGATGTTGATGCCATGTCCCATTGGAGGGTCGCGAAATGCTTGCGTGATGTACAGAATGAGGAAACTGAACGAACCTACGGATTTCAACCCGTTTCATAATATTATATGCTGATTCATCTCTGGAGGTAGTGCTTACTCGTTTTGGTCCTTTTGTTGCAAAACCTATGGACGTAGTCGCATAATACTACAAAAGTAGTTACAAGGTGCTCTTTACTTTGAATATGTGTAAATTCTGTCGATATTTATCCTTTCAGAGTAGTTAAAATCATTAGCTTAAGCTAACCAACATTGTAATTCTAATACAAATAATATCGTTGCTTTTCTTTGTAGTTCTGAATAATTTGTTTTGCAACGTGAAGAACATTTATACTTTAACATTATTAATATATTTGTACCCAAAATTATGTATACTGATGTCGTCAGAAGCTGATTTCTTGCTTGTAGTAATAAACGAATAGTAAGTTCGGTCGAAATTAGTGTTGTGGGATATGACTGATTTTTGAGTCAACTCCGAATGGTCCTAATTTCGACGTAGAAGTCGAAATCGAATGTTTGAAATGGAAATGTCTAGTTTTATAATCTTTGGCGCGGATTTTTTCACGTGCGTTTCTTGCAAATATTCGAAGGTTGCGGACCGCAGTTCGTTAATGGAGCCAGCGAAAGCTTCATTCTGAGAGCCGACGTGAATAACGGTGACAAGTTGAGTTATTTTATAAAAATGACCCATAATTATCTTAATTAATTCTCAGTTATTCTATTATTCCTGAAAAAAGCGACAAATTTAGCACATAGAAATAAAATAATTACATGGAAATTTGTCGCCGTTTTGTTGCTATTAATTTCCCGGAAACAATTTTCGTTGATGTAAAACTATTACTGTAAATGCAAAATTACGCCTTTTTATCATAAAGACCGACAATTTCTGAAATATTTGAAAAAGCGAAAGAATATGACGATTTCCCAATTACGTTATGTCAAAAATTAAAAAAAATCCTCTGTCGTTTTTGAGAAACTGTTTTTTTTTGAAAACGCGTAATTTCGAGCTCATTTTCACAGAAATCTTTCGAGTTTCTGGTAGACATCATTTAAAACATTTGTACTCTCAAATGCAATAATGAATACAAATAACCGATAATGTAAATATTAAAGATGAGAAGGAGATGTCAAACAAATTAAAATTGTGTAACTTTGGGAATTTTTACTTTCATTTAAATATTTTTTGTAAAATTTGCTGTATTATCTTTACAGACCTTACTTTTGGCGTTTGTGTAAAGTAACAGGTCAAACAAATCTTAAACACGGATTTGACGTCCGAAAATTCTAGATCGTATTGTTAAGGTAATTCCAATATTTTTTCTCCCCGTGCTATAGAAATATTGTGTAGTGGTTGAAGCAAATGACGCGTCTCGTCGACATACGCATTCCCTGAAGTAAACAACGGGAGCCGAAAATATTAATGTAATTATAATATGAAATAAAAAAAAAATTATCGGGACCTACTTCACGTTTCACTAGTACACAAGAACTTAATATTACATTAATTAAAAACATTTTAGAATTTGTTTCAATATGTGTGTGACAAATATACAAAGGAAAATTAAATAATTTTATGAATGATTAATTTATACTTATGGTTTGAAAGCTATTTGCTTGATTATTTCGACGTATAATCTTAAATAATCAACTGAACATTTGAATATTTTTGATCTTACTTATTTTATAATATATTTTTAAGTGTAACTGACATGCAAATTGTAGTATCACGCGCCTATATGCCTTACAGCGCCACAGGTGTCCCTACGCGATACTACGCTAATGGCGTTTGAGAATTATGTAGTTGGCGCCTGACGAAAGGGGGTTAGTTTTCCCTTCCCTCACGGACACGCAGCAGGGGAGAGCCAGTCGCTCTTTCGCGTCCCGACTTCGTTGGTACTTTATCACAAGCACAACGCTCTCATTCTGTTCTCTCCTGCTCCGTTCTGGTATACCCTTTTGTTTAATATCGGTGCCTTCACGTATGTGTACTCCATGAATCTCAGTCGCCGCGAGCCACTTAAAACGTCATTTAAGAAGTATTAGGGGCGTGAAACCATGGTGTAAGCTTAGAGAACTAAATTTCTGCCCTACAGACGGAACTGTCTGGTCACCGAGCATGGACAACGGAACCCTCTGGATTTCGAATTAAATTAGGTGCTTGTGTGATTAACTGAGGGAGTAAAAAGCAAGTTAATGTAGCTTTATAACTTGCTAGTGAACTAAGTTGATGCAACTAAATAACATAAGATAGCTACGTAATGTTGAGGATATTTAAGGTGTAAACAAAGTAATATGGTAAATAGTTTTAAATAATTAAAAATGTTCAACAAGGAGAATAAAATGTATTTATTTGTAGGTAGGAAGAAAATTATAGAATTAAAAACTAGTGATGCTAAAACAGCACTTCTCTTTTTCCTTTAGTTCAGGTTAAGTAATACTATTTATATCACAATTCTCTCTGAATTAACACATTTCAGTAATTATGTTTTGTAAACCTCATTTGAAATCGTTGCACATTTGGTGCAAATATTAAATAGTTTCAAGCAAAATAATTTTAACCCTACTTTATTCTTCCTATGCAGTATGTGAGAAAGTAAAATAATTGAAAGTTAATAAATAATACGATACTGATAGCATTGGTAAACAAATGCAAATAGATAGAAAAATATAATAGAAATAATTAACACTATGATATTGTAATATTCTACAAGTATATAAAATAATTAGTTTATATTACCGCCTACGAAAGCCAGCCGTCATTATCGCTTTCTGATATCAGTGCGGCGTTACAACAACGGGTTACAACAAACAATAATGACAGCTCAACTATTCGTTTTCGCATTTAGCACAATTCAAGAACGCAATTTAAAATGATATACTGTAAATATAATAAATAATAATGAAATGAAATAATGTACAAATTCTAACTTACGCAGCATCCAACTGCGTAAATTGGGAGGGAATTGGGAGGGAAGTTTTACAAAATACTCATATTTTTTTTAAAAACATAACAGGACCTTATTTGAAGATCTATTTTTGATGAAAACTTTACATCTAAAAAAGGGTATCTTCATAATTGTAATTGTAGTAAGACGCCGAAATTTTTTTTTAACTATCGAAATATCAGGGATTTTATCCAACACGAAGTCTGCCCTATTTTCTTAAACTTTATTCATTTCAACCCAAAAAGAAAATTTAATCAAAACCAATGGAGTTTGTTTTTTTTGAAAAAAATTATATGTTTCATGGGCTTTATGTAAAGTAACTCCAAAGTTAAAATAACGGTTTCAAATTCAAGGGTCCGCGACAGCAGTCACATCGACAGGGGAATATTAATTTTGGAGAAAATTGTCTGAACGGTTTAGCTGTTAGCGTTGTTCATGGACGGACGGACAAAAAGAGACGATTTGCTGTCAATCGATATTTCCGCATCAAAGACCGACTGAATATAATTCTTGCTACACCATGTACGAGTATTAGAGAATTTTTTCTATATTAAACAACTGGATTTAACCACTTTTTTGTTACCAGGGCTCTGTAATAAGAGTTTTTCTGTAATAAGAGACATTTGAAAGTTAAAAAACGTTTGTTAATTTTGTTGATGAATTTGTACATGGTAATATTGTTAAACTTTATTGTGAAATTAGTCTCTACAGAATATTGATTAGAAAATTGAGATAACATAGTGCTTAATGACAGAATAAATTTAAAATATCTTTAAAATGTTTATCTTGATTTTATTTTCTACTGAAGAACGATATTACATATTTTCTAATTTCTAGAAACGTACTTCTTGCTTTAGTATTATTCTTCATGTATATTCTATCCTGTTTTTTAATTTTTACGGATGCGCAGTGTTCTTCTCCGAATTCAATAATTTTTTAAATGTATTAAATGACGAATGATTCTGAATCGGTTCTAGGTAAACGAATCCAGTATATTAACTTAACGCAACGTTACATACGAGTTTCGTGTCATTTGCGATCCTTGCACGGAATTCTCCAATACCAGTCCGCTCAAAGAGTGATAGGACCTCATAAAAATTAGCATTTCTATCACACGAACGCGTGTTTAGAGACCGAGAGCCGTAAAGACAACTTTTACGAACCATTAGCCACCGGCGTGAAACCCGTCTCCAGGGCGAAGCCCCATTGACCAATCAAGTAACGCACGGGCCCTGTCTACTCGCCGGGTTCTCACTCACGGCCACTAAAAACCCCGTGGCTATTTCGCTGGGCTGGTTACGAGTAGGTTATGGCATTAGCCACGTTAAGCGTTTCAGGTTTATTTGCGTGCGGAGGATGCATCTTATGGTTTCTCAGCAGAATGGAGGTTATACTAGAGGAGACGCAAAACACCATCAAAGAAAAGAGGCAGATATTTTGTTTGCAAACGGACGGACGGTCGGGCCCAAGGACGGACGGTCGGGCCCACGGACGGACGGACGGACGGACGGTCGGGCCCACGGATGGATGAAATGACGGACGGGCATCAGATTGGCAAAGTCTTTAGTACCCAGCGAGAAAGAAAAAAAAATACTTTTAGTTTTTACAAAGCTCAAAAAACGTTTTAAAGGGGAGCCCCAACTGATGGGCGCTGAATACAATTCGCTGTGCATGTCTGTATTGCGAGTTGCGGAACAGAAGTTTTAGGCGCGACCTTCAGTGCTTCCTTCATCAACATGCATCAACATGCATGCATGCATGTGTGTGTGTGTGTATAATTTCCTAAACATGTCATCAAAGGTATAGTACCGGCAAATAATTCTATATTGCCTATAAACTTAGGATAAAGACACCCAATTCCTGGAGATTAATTCAGGGAAGAACTGTTTCTTGGAAGGACGCGAAATTTATTTTACAACTTCGCAGAAAACGGCGTCTTTTGGATTCCCTTTTACTACGCAGTTTGGCAGCACGATTTCCCCTTTGCCCGCGGCTGGCTATCTACAAGTTTCATCCACTCTTCCTCGGAGGTAGTTTGTTTGTCGGTTTCAATCCGCTGAGAGTCATCCGCACCAACGTGGGCCCTAGATGCCACACGCCTCCAATGCCAAGATGCATCGTGATCAGTTCGTATCGGCCGCTAGTGTCTCCCTATTTTTCGCAATCCCTAATTACCAACAAGTAAAAAGCGCGCAAAAGCACGCAGAAATGTATGAAAAAATGATTTACTAAAAGTCAAAACAATAAGATGCAAGTGTATTTTAATTTGAGTTTGGTCGACCATTATTGTGGAAAATACACGAAGTAATATTGCATGTGTAAAGTATTTGTGAAAGCTATTCTTGTTTCAAGGGCAGTACGACAGTACAAGCAACAAAATCAGACAAAATAAAATAGTAATAATTAGAAATAGCTCATCTGATTTGTACCTAGAGCTACCCTATTTTCAAATAGGGGGCCTTTGGCCGAAAGTAATTGAGGCATTATTATTATTATTATTATTATTATTATTATTATTATTACTCCTACTCCTAGACTTCTCAAAAAATGTCAAAATATTTCCACTCAAAACACAACTTGTCTACAAAAATATGGAGTTGCTACAATGAAGAGCTTTCTCATAGAGAGTTCTAAACACGTTTTGTGTATTCCGTCATTAATGATGATTTCGGTGAAGGCTTTGCAACCTTGACCCATCATTCATCTCATTAAAGACACCAAAACATTCTGATTATGCTTGCCGTACCCGATCTAGCGACCTTGTGCTTAGTTCTGAAATGTGTTTCTCGTAGGCTCAGAATTTGCCCAGCCTTCTGCCAATCCTTCGTAACAACACCATTTGCCACGGGTACTATCTCCCCTCCGTGCAATGTGCTCATATCCTTTAACTCATTAGCTAGTGGCTGGAATTTTCGTTTTTTCTTAGCAACTGTTGACCCTAGGTTGTCTACTTTAGAAACTGCAACGTAAATAATCATAGCTGTCCTCTGTATTTTATCAAATAAATAAACAATATGGTAAAAGAAATAATCGTCCACAAAAAGTTTTTGTAGAGGATTATTTCCGTTACTATATTATGGATTACCACAAGATATCTGCTACCACCACGAAATTTAAATAAAAATGAGTCTGATTTATTTGATCAGCCTGTCAGTTATAATATATGTGCCGTTCCACCGTATTCGTGCTAAATTATTATTAAATATTTTCCCAGGATTACACGTATAATACGGCTGCTCTCTTTGTACTAGTTGATATCTCTTTGTAAGTGCCTGATGAATTACTTCGGCTGCATTATTATGTTGCTGCAAATATTCAGCTTGTGCCAAAGATGGACATCAATTGCATATATGTTACATTCGGTGGCAGTTCTACATGATCAGCATTTGCTTCCTATCTTTTGGCTCATAACCATTTTGATAGGATCTGGTTTTAACAATTTGATCTGGTATGTAGAACAGGAGTCCCTCTGTTTCACCAGAATGACCCGCTGTTCGCAGCCATTCTGTGGACCATTTTAGATCAACATCTTCAGAATTCAATGTTCCTATTAAACTGGCATGCAATATTTTTGTCTTCCAAGCATTAATTCTATCTTGAGCTGTCAAGTATAGGAAATCTCTGTCCTCTTGGTCTATGGGAAATGTGCTAATATTTTTATCCTGAGAGCAAATTTCTTTATGAACAGGAGTATCAACTGACTGAAAATACTGACGTAATTTCTCTTCCTTCTCGCGACATAGTGCTTCCAAATTCAATAGTATTTTGCCTGTATTATTTGGAGATAGATTTAATCTCTGTATTGGACTTCGTATATTGATGGTGGATTCGATGTTTAGTAAGCGCCGTTGTCAATTTTCTGTCGAAAGACAGTAAAGAAGTATTCGTCCATCTTATCACTCCGAAGGTATACATTGCTACAGGAATAGCTCAGGTGTACATTTCGCATACTCGTATTACTCGTCTATTGGTGTTATTCACGTGTTGGTGTTATTCATCTGTTGGTGCTATTCATCTGTTAGTGTTATTCATTTATTGGTGTTATTCACTTATTCATCTATTGGCGCTATTCATCTGTTAGTGTTATTCATCTGTTGGTGTTATTCATCTGTTGGTGTTATTCATCTGTTGTTGTTATTCATGTGTTGGTGCTATTCATCTGTTGGTGCTATTCAACTTGGTGCTATTCAACTTGGTGCTATTCAACTTGGTGCTATTCATCTGTTGGTGTTATTCATTTATTGGTGTTATTCACTTATTCATTTATTGGCGCTATTCATCTATTGGCGCTCTTCATATATTGGCGCTCTTCATCTATTGGTGTTTTTCACTTATTCGTATTTTCGTCGAGTGCCTATTATCTAGCCACTCCTTTTATCCCCAGCGCGCATTGACTAATGACTGGCATTGAGCGGCGGTGCCCTCTGGGCGCGCGTGGCGTGTGGTGGGCGCGGGCGGCGCCGAGTGCGTCGAGTGCAGGGCGGTGGCGTCGCGCCGCGTCGCGCTCGGATTACGTCGGACGGCGCGCGCCTGCGAGTTACAGTTGAATGCGCGCATTGTTTGCTGCGTGGCGGGGGCGGGGCCATCGGCCGGTGGACCACGCGAACCGGCATTGTCTCTGTGACAACGCGCGAGGAAGACCGGCCGATTCGGTAAGGTTTCTCGGCTGCAATGCATTCAGAATCACCGAGAATGTGATCATGTGCGTTAAATGTGTTCATGTACAGAAACATCTCGGTGGTTATAAATTGGGGTAATAAGCTTGACGATTTCAAGCGAAAACTTAAAATCGGTTACAAATGGTGTTAATTTATTCCTTTTCTAAAGTTTCGTCAATGTCAATTCATATATCTATTCTGAGCTAGTGATACACTGTATATCCAGTTTGTTGTTTTAATTTCATGTTGTTTTGTAAAAGCAATGATCTGTATTAATACTGAACTTCATTCTTTCAAGCTACCTGTTGTGCAAGAAAAATGTATTTTATTTCTGAGTTTTAGTTTTTACTAAATGATTGGAATTCTAAAGGTCATTAATCTTCTTTAGTTTATGGAGAAAATTATTCCCATTACTCCTATAATTTTTCCAATTCTGAATTTTCCTTAGTTTAATAGTATCTACCGAATAGTTTTGTGCTTGTGTCGAACATTCTATTCTTTCGAATTACCTTGCATGACCTGGAAGTCTCTTTTCAAATACTTATTCAAAAGTATCCTTATCTGCTGTGGTTAATTGTGACTATGCATTCTCATGTAAAGTTACTAATAATGTTTAAAATAATTGTTACGATTTTAAACAAAATATCTTCTTATAAATTTATTAACTTATATTAAACTTATAAACTTCTTATAAATTTGTACTGCATACTTGGTCCAGAAGTCTATGATTACAATTAACATGATCTGATTCAATTATATTCCTTTGATGTAAGTCCAATGGTAGTATTTTTCTGACTTGTTTGAATTATACTCTTTTGACTTATTGGAAATACAATCATATTATTGAAGCGAAGTAGCGTTAAGCAGTCGATGGGCGAGTCGGCTAGGCACTCGAATACTTCTGTAGGAGATTTTACGCTTGAAAGGACACACAAGAAGAGTAAGGCACCGCTCCAGGAGAGCGCTTTTGAAAATGAGGAGAGGAGAACGTGTGTGCCAAAGGGGACAAAGGGGCAGCTGCGGGTGAATGGCGAATTAAATGGAAAAGAGAGGAAGCGCGCCGATCCGAGACCGGAAGTTCGAGTGGGCTCCGCAGAAAGGCTGGAAAGCGGGCGAGGAAAAGAGAAGCGCGTCGAAGGGAGGGAGAGGGTGGAGGTGAGAGGGAAAGAGAGGGCGGTGACGCTGGCGGCAGGGAATCACGACGTCTGGAAGTTAACCGGCGGGGCACAGGAGGAGGAGGAGGAGTGGAGTGAGAGTGTCATGGCGAGATACAATGCGCGAGCTGGAGAGAATGAGTGGGAGAGAGAGAAAGAAAGAGAGAGAGAGAGACAGGCAGAGACAAAGAGAAAGAGAGACGATGGTAGAATGCAGTGGACAAAGGAGTGTGACGTAAAGAGAAGAGAGGTAGGGTAGTTTAGAAGTTGAAATGCGTGGACGAATGGAGAGTGGGAAGATTGGATATAACATATTTCAGAAGTTGAGAAGATGAAAGATAGGGAGATAGACATAGGAGGAAAACCAGAAAAATAGATGTAGGATGAGAGGGAGCGAAACTAAGGCATGGAGATAGAGAGAGGGACAGAAGGAAGGAAGAAGGAGAGGAAGGACGGCTGGAGCGAAAAGACAGAGAGGGAACAAGGGTGAAGGAAAAATAAACTTAAAAAGAAGGTTTGAAGATTGACAAATCTTAAGCGAGCGAGAAAGAGAAGAAAGGGATGGAAGAAAGGAGAAAGAGAAGCGAAGTGGATGTGAAGGGAGAGGGAGATAGTAGAGGGAAGAAAGGAGCGAGGAAAGAAACTGAATGGGGAGAGTTTATCATGCAGTGGGGAGGACATAAAAAGAGAGAGTGTGTGAGTGAGTGAGAGAGAGAGGAATAGTGAGGGAGGAATAGTGAGGGAGGAAGATAGAGGGACAGAAGGAGATAGAGGGACAGAGGGAGATAGAGGGACAGAGGAAGAGAGACGGAGAGAGAGGAAGAGAGAGGGAGAGAGGGAGAGGGCGACAG
>BOPP01000208.1:10463-30612 GCA_017312745.1 Gryllus bimaculatus
CCGCGTGTGCGGTACGAGGGTGGCAGGGGCGCCGCCACACTCTTGACACGCGAGAGTCTGCGAGGGAGGCTGCCGCGCGCGAGTGAGTCGGCTGCGGGGGAGGCCGGCGCCGCGGAGGGGGGGCGCGTCGCCCCCTGGCAATGTCCGCCCCGGGCTGAGCAGACGCGCTGCCGCGGCGGTGGCGGGGGGGGGGCGTCGTCGGCGGGCGCGATCCGCTCCGGGCCCATGGATGGCAGTACGACCGCCGCCCGCGCCAGGGAAAGTAGCCCCACCGCCTCTCCGCAGCTGCTGCGTCGCGGCGTTCACCCCGTTGCCCGCGCCTCCGTCGCGCGGCCCGCCCGCCTCCCACCCCCTGTGGCTCGACGCACTGGCACCGGGCATTCCCTCCCGCCACTAGGGTAGCTGCGCCGTACTGTCCCGAGGCGCCGGACCCCGCCCCGCCCCGTCCCCCCGCCCACGCGCATGCCGGCCCGCCGCTCTCACGTACGATTTATATTTGATTGCGCACTTCGCCCAGTCCGCTGCCAATCTTTGCCGTTCCCCTCCACGCCAGTGCTCTCACGACGATTATACTTCGATTCGCACTCGCCCAGTGCCGTGCAATCTGCCGTCCCCTCCACGCCAGTGATGCTTCGGTGTGGACCCGCCCCCTCGCTGCTCGTACTTACGCTTTTGTCTGAACACGCAGACAATGACATGCGCCCTCCACAATAAATGATATTCACGGACCGGTGCCTATCTGCAATAACACTACACTGAAAACTTTACCACTGATTATGACGAGTTTTCGGTGCCTATCTGCAATGACACTACACTGAAAACTTTACCACTGATTATGACGAGTTTTCGATACTTTTGGTTGCGGCGTCTTCTAAATACGCCTTGTTGGACAGTTAGAATTAACTCTGCCAATAACATGCCTTTGTGTGTATTGATGAGTGTCTGAAGGACAAAGGAACGACAATGAACTCTCTTTGAAGGGTTGAAAATTGATATTTTGTTAGTGATCAATAATACAGCTATAGATGTGCGAAACAAATGCTTCTCCTTTGAGGCTTTTACAGGGAATGATGTGTCCATCTGGACCACGGGAAAGCTGGTTTACGTTTACAACAGCACATTATGGTGACGTTGTGGCATTAAATTCCTCAGTGCATAACAAAATGTGAATTGTGCCATCCGTTTAGTATTTTTTACGCTCACTCTCTTTCCTCCTCGCCCAATCACCTTTTCTCTCCCGTCCACCCGCTAGGATCACCTGCCCGTTTTCCAGCCCCATCCATTTATTGTTCTTTCCGGACATACTGTGCTTACTTGTTCACAGTGCTCTATCGTTGTACTCTCGCCGAATAATATCTCGCATTTGCGCCTTAAGTTCATCCATGAATCGACTACGCTCTCGCACCCACTTCGCTCACCCGCCAGAGAACTACTGCCCTCCTCGCTTTCGTCCCCCGCCCACTTCCTTTCTCGCACTATATTCTGCCCTCTACCCTTGTCGGCTTGTCATTAAAGCGCTCCCATACGCTTATTATGCTTTCCATTTGCTTCACACTTCGGCGCGCCAAACTAATCTCTTCCGAATTTTTATTTTGTATTTGTTTGTTAATTTTCGTGATATGTGTATGTACATTTTTTTTCCTCCGACTACCCTCTTCTCTATTACATTTGCTCAACTCAATGTGTTGCCTACCACGATATCGTAAACGCATTCTACTCTAACCCACCAGATTTTATGTTATCCTACCCATTTTATACACTATTCCGCTCATTCTCTATGCTATACTACGTAATTTACCTCCTATTTTCCTACTGTCTACGGTATTGCACTCACTATCTACACTATCCCACCAGATAGCTTCCTATTTCATCAGTTATTTGAATAAAAAACGCTCTCTAGTCACTCCTATCTCCCTCTTACAGCTTGCTCATACACTTCTCTTATTCTTGTGAACTATTTACCCTCTCACACCCCCTCTCTATCTTCTCCCCCCCGCTCTCTCTCTCTCTCTCTCTCTCTCTCTCTCTCTCTCTCTCTCTCTCTCTCTCTTCGCGGACGCGCTTTCTAGTCTCTTCCACCAGCCCTATAACCTCTCCGACACACCCTGTATCCTCTCCCATTCCACCCGCTCTCTACTCTCTCCCACCCACTCTCTACTCTCTCCCACCCGCTCTCTACTCTTTCCCACGCGCTCTCATTGTTCTCTACCTTCTCTCACCCACTCCGTATTATTTCCCATCCCCTTTCTTCTCTCCCACCTGTTCTACATTCCGTCCCAACCGCTCTCGAATCTCCCCGACTAACGGCGCCGTCGTCCGCTTGCTCGCCAGGCTCCCGCCGCTGCACCGCCGCAGGCTGTCTGGCGACGCCCACCTTCGCCTCCGCCGCCGTCGCCGCCGCCGCCTGCCGCCCAGGGCCCAGCGGCCCCGCGCCCGCCCCCGCCCTCTGCCCGCAAGCGGACTCGCAACTGCGGCACTCGGCCACCGAGGGACCGCCACCGCCGCCGCTGCCCAGCTTCCCTCTGAGGCCGCCTTCAACCGCCACCCGCTGCCAGGATTACCACCAAAATGAAGACTTCATCGTTCTCTCTTCGGGTGATGCGGAGGGTGAGTAACATTTCTTTTTTCGCCTTTTAGCTCGGCTTACATGTTGTCGGTCTCTGGTGATGTTTTTTGGGGCCCTTTTATCTGTGTGTCATTCCCCGCGTGTCATCCTTCTTTCAACTCTTTCCTGCCCTTCCTTCGTTTCGGAATGTACTGTGTTTATGTTGCGCCGTTTGAAAATAATTCATTAGGTCGTTTCTTAGACGATGTTGGCACGTATGCAATCTCCTCACAATAGCAATAAGTTATAGAATAAACAAGAAAAAATATTTTTATAATCAAATTTGACGCGGGAGCATAATACAAGACCTCTAAAAGTAATAAAAACATCTAATTAGTAGGAATGTCTCTATTAAATGGTACGATCGACATTATGTTCTTGAGATTTACGTAATTTATGTCACATTAAAAGCGAAATAGCGCAATAAAATGAAAATGTTATTTTTCCTATGTCTACTGTCTCTGTCTCGAATATTTCGTCAGTATTGTTACCTTCTGCAACTGGAGGCACAAGCATTAGCGTTCTATTCTTTTTGTTATCTATGTGTTAACTTACTTGGTGTCGTAGTGTTTTGCATTAATACCAGTCACACGTTCGTTGTTATTCACATTGCAAAAGTACCGTACATTGAAGTAGAGTTTGTGAGTGAAATGGTGTAATTTTGCCTGAGTGGGAGCGTGAACGCATGTTTCTGGAAAATAAAATGTAATTATTTTGAAAAGCAGAAAATAAATGTCTCGCTCTTTACACAGTGAACACAAACAAACGCTTTCAATTATCGCAGCCTCAGCACGTTATGACACATGTTTCCAACTTTGCACATTCACAAATATTTTGTGACCTTTTGAAAAGCGACTCATCTCTTTCTATTGAATGTTTCGTTTCTGGTATTTTGCGCATCACGTGATATAGCATATTATTTTGAAAACGAAGTGACACATGTTAAATTGAATTGCACGGAAAGTGTATTTGGTTCATACAATATATTTTCATAATGGTGGTGCATATTTATATCACATATTAGAAAGACTAAACGTTATTCGATGATTTGATGCTATTAATGATAAATCTTGTCTAGCAGAATTTATGTTGTCCAGGATAATAATAGTTTATTTTCATACACATGTGATGGCCGTTAATATGAGCACATCATTGAGAGAGACGTATATAAATTATCTTACTGAAACATATTCTACAATACATCATTATACTTTCTACAATAATTACATGTTTGTGAGGTATAGTTGCCTAAATAAATGCGTGCGTATTTCCTTGCAGAACTTTAAAAACTACGAGATTCGTGGAGAACGATGCAAAAAATTCTCGACGCAATTGCAAGTGGAGAGTTAAATGGAGATGCCCAACTAAAGAGTTATTCAAATCTGTGTTTGATCGTGTGTTTTATGATGAAGTAATCTCAGAACAATTTGAGAAACTGTTTATGGTTTTTCCATGGGTTGGTGGTTCAATAAGTCCAGGTGTTTTAGTTTTGAGCTATACTTTTTTGCGTTTTGAACATATTTATCCTACCAAGGTTTCCTTCGTATAAGAATTAGATATGTACTATGACACATGGTATTACTGATGGCAACACTTTTTCTTCAGAAATAGCCGTTACTCTTCACATTGAACTGATTAAATAAAGGTCTCAATTCCACACACTATGAAAAAACATATATCATTTATAAAATCTTTTGTCTTTAGACAGACTTACAATTTTGGAGTCAGTATTAACGACATACTCACGTTGCTGGGTTGGTTGGCGGTAGTTCCTAATTGAACACAGCTTCTTTCATTTTACCAACTTATGTGATTAAGTTCACTAGATAAAATTAAATGAAATCAACTGTATTAGTAGAAAATTGTCTCTATTAGTACCTTTGTAGTCGGATTACCTTATTTAAAAGAAAATGAACTTCGTGCATATTCAGTAAATGTCAGTGACTCGACTCTGATGAAGATAGTATTGAAAATGAAGGTCACATTATGTTTTACAATTGTGTTCTTTTGGATTTCTTTAAAATGTTTTAAATTTCTTTGAGTGTATTTTGAAATGGCTGGCATGCAATTTGTAATAAATATCGAGTTATGTTTGCATTAAAAAGTGAAGACGTACTGAATGAAATATTGTAATACAATATTTAAATTATATTTTGATGGCAGATAAGTATAAAATAATATACTAATGAAACTGCAGAATTACATTTATAATAATTTTCAAATCCCGAAAATAGTAGAGTAAATAGTAGAGTAATTCATGTAAACCTAATTCAAATTCTTGTGTTACATTTGCTTATATTGCTTTTCAGTTATGTGACTAAATAAATTTAGAGTAACCAAAAACAATCAGGTAGATGTGTATTTTCCTTTATTTGTTTGAAAACCGTCCGTCATCTGAGTTCTTGAAAAGGAAATAAGATAAATGAATATGGTTCTAATTAAAATTGCTCAATTTTTAATTTTCTATAATACTTACGTAAATATTTTACTAAAATTCGTGGTTCTATCGGTATCAGAGATTTATTGGATAAAAAATTTCAATAAACATTATTATAGGTTTTAAAATTCATTTATGTACACAATTCAATCGAAAGTTTTGTGTGACGGTGTCAAGGAAACGCATATTCTACACCCCTTCTCCGGCATCGTCCGAAGCGTCGCATTCCAAGTACGCAGCAGCCTCGACTTGCGAGATTCCGGATGGAGCGCAATATTTAATGAAACGGAGTTCCTCCAATTAGGGGTGGCCGTGCGGAGGGGCGCGGAAGCCACCCTCCTTCGCTGGACACCCCTCGCGCTTGAATGGCTTACGTAATGAGACTTAAGCTCACTACTTCTGTGACTTTACAAACCGCTTTCCTGGCCACGTCGAACATCCTTGAAGAGTATAGTAATTGATGTGTGCAGAGAGAAAAAAGAAAACGATGCGTTTGGGAACTTGTGAGAAGGATTATAGGGACAAATAGAATCAAAATAAACACCATCAATAATTTTTACCTGTTCGCATCTTTATACAACTGGTCAATATACTAAAAATCTCTGTTCAATTAAAGGAAGTCTCAAGTTATTTTAAGTTAAAAATCTTTCAGGGAGCAGTTACTGCAACTTTCTCTGTACCACGTGTGTAGTACGCGGGAAAGTGAATTGTAGTGTTAATTTGATGCAAATATATATACTACTGAGATATGTCCCGACCTTTCAAGCTATTTTCGGCCTTTCAAGCTATTTTCGTATTCTTAAGGCTTGGATATTGTCTGTGCAGTTTCATTCAGTTATATATATATTTAAATGTCATACACCTTTGTAACTATCTGAGTAATTGTTGAGTAATAACATTATCAGGAAAATGAGTGTCCGTATTTCTTATATTCGCAATAGTTTAGTTTTGTTTCTAATTTCCTTACATGTGATACGTGATGTTTTTTCGCGTTATGTACTGCTGATCCTAAAGTAGTATCCCTTCTTCGGTATCATTTAGCATAGTCTTCATTGCTTTTGGTAAACATCACTTGAGAGCCAAAAGAGGGATAGTCTCAGCCAATCCGACGTGTATCCTTCAGTTCGAGAAGCTTGATTCTCCTGTGTCTGTGACCGAGAGATATGGCTCAGGGCATCAATTGATGTCACTGCAGTCCCTCTTCCGGGAGGTCGTTGATTCAATTCCCGACGATGGCAAGATTTTCGATAATAGCTTTTCAGCTAGGTTGAATTAATACGTAGCATCATTCGGAGAATTCTAGCGAACGGCCGCTCTGATTGCACCATCACATTATGCCCGATATTTCATCCGGCAATCACATGTGCATGTACGGATAATTCGTTTAAAATACAAAGTTTTCACTATCTAAATATGATTTTTCTTCATATTCGTTTTCTTCTTTGTCTGAATGAACCACCTTCAAACTTTGAGATTCATAATGTACGGATGGAACGTAGATCACGACAAAGAGGTTCTTTACAACTCTTTAGAGCTCACTAATGAACTAGTAACTTAATTACGTTGGAGGCTAAGTCAATTCAGTCTCGCTAAAAATAGCCCTCAGCGAGAGTTCCACCAATGCAATTCTAAGCTTTCAAATTCCCTTTCAAACCCTTTCTGGAAAGGACACCGAAACTTCAATCGACTTTTCGGAAGCGAGCGGTGTATTATCGAGAACAATAGGCAATTTCCGTATTGCACCGTTCTCAATTTCGATTGTTGAAAATAATTTAACACCCCGTGCTCAACGGATATGCGAGGCAAACCAACTCTTTTTAACGGCTCTTTTCATTCGGATTATTAGGGCGTATTTGAAGACAATATTGTACCTCTTACGGAAATAACCCCCTCAAAAGATAGCGGACATTTTGTATCAAGATAATGCAAAATATTTCCCTCAATATGTTTTCTTCTTTTTCACCTACTACAATGATGTCTCACTCACGAGTTTATGTTCAAAGATTGTGTGCATTCAAGTATATAATGATAATGTCAAATAATGCTATGACGAGGATTGTCAACCACTGGTTTTATTCACCGAAGGATTTTTTCTGTGTTGAGAATTTAAATCTTAATGTTTTAATTTAATTTAATTTGAATATTAGAATGTATCATAATCATACATTTAAATAATGACTGTTATTAGTTTTTAACATGAATGTTATTTTTAATATACCTGTAGTTATAGTACAAATCTGGTCAATCCTTGATACAGTATGTGTTACTTTCTTTCATTGAAAACGTGTGATGTATTTTGTTTCATTGAAAACGTGTGATGTGTTTATTCTTGGAATAATTGTGCTAACACAAACCACCCCCCCGTCTGACAATATTTTGGTAAGAGGTATTCATGAAAATTAATTCTCAAATGTTTAATGCAAGAAATATTAAAAGTGCCTGTACGTTATTAACTTGAGACGAATAATTAATAAAATGTATTCAATAGAATGAAAAACCCTTAGACATTGCGGAAACTAACAAAACACAGGAAATATACACAAAAAGGGCTAACAATTTTAATCTTAGAACTTGTATACACTTCTAGGTCTTTGGCGTCTCATGGTGATAGACGTATGTGTGTTTAGTTTAGCTAATTTTGTTTTAAAAATACTCGTAAACACAAGCTTTTTATTTAAAGGAAATATAATGGTGTATTAGGCAAATGATACCAACATTGATTTTCTTATTGGTAAACAAATAATGCAATTCTTGATGAATTTTGCAGTTTAAAACTATTTCTTGGGCTTTTTAAAATCCCAGTACATTGAGCGTTACAGATAAAGTGTCAGACACAACCATATTGTTCACTTTCCAGATAAGTGATCTAATGTAATAATCATGCAAAGTAAATGGCAAAAAATTAATGCATTTTGTAAACATTATATTTTATAGTGGTTACATGCCACAAATTCATTAATTAATATTTTCTCAAATAATTCTTAATTTCTCAAACAGACGTTATCCTTTTCGTAGAAATGTGAGAAAGAAAATAAATGGGATTTGCGCGGAAAATTTGTCACAACACTTGATACTAGCAGGCGATGAAAAAAATAGATGGAGTGAGTATAACATGTTAGTGTAGAAACACTACACGTTTATTAACATGCTAACTATATCATCGGGCATGGGTGAGTCATAGCCTAGTGCTGTCCTCATTATCACAAAGATGTGGCTGCTGCCGCTTCTACACATTAGGGCTGAACCCCACCATCGACGCCCGCCCCTTCAGCCCTCGGACGCTGCCGAGATCTTCTCGCGCGTTGGGTTGGTTTCCTGGACGAGCTCGGATAAGAAAAGCCCCTACCGATCTCCTGGGAATCTTTCTTTTCTACTTGGCAGAAATTATTTAAAGTAGGTATTGATTACAGGCTTTTCCCTTCAGTTTAACTTTTCACTTACCTGCTTTAATATGTTCGATCTTATTTAATTTTGTACATTACATTAATTAATTCATTTTATTAATTACGTACTTGATATTTTTCTTTCTCGACTTTCTAACCTTTCGGCCAAAATATTAAATGATATATTTGTAGAAATAAAATAGTTTTGTCGCTAAATCTGGAAGGAACCGAAATGATATAATTAATTGGATTGTTGGTGAAGTAGATACCTTTTTATTATGATAAATAAATAAGATATTGTCAGATATCAATATTTTAATTCAACTTATAATCATTTCAATCGCGTAGGCGATCATACCTCAGAGCTAAAATGTGAAATACAAATATCATTAACAGGTTGTATTAATTGTATACAATATGCGTAAGGCAATATTGGATGTACATACCTTGGCAACTTCTATCTGGGGCCGAAAACACAGTTTCTTGCGGATTTTTGAAGGATGATGCTACGCGATCGAAATGATCATAAGTTGAATTAAAATATTGATACCTGACAATATCTTATTTATTTATCGAAATGATATCATTTGAAAGTCAAATCATTCAAAAGTCAAAAATAAATTGTCAGTCCCCAGCCAGCTGCCCACGACCCTGCCGCCACTGAGAATGTCCACTGCAGACGTGGATGAAACGTTTGGCCTTTCAATGCCAACTGGACCTCTATCTACCAGCCCGGAAAGTTTCTCTGATAAAAATAATTTGGACCAAGTGTCGTTGCCACGTGGCCTCCAAAACGATGCCGAAAAACGGATTTAGCTTACAGAACGGTGCCGAAAAATCGCAAAGCTGTGAACTGGGCGTGAAACGGCTGGGGCCTCCCGCAGGGAGCAAACGCAGTTGAAACTGGTGCAAAAGTTGGAAATTTAATCTCATCCGAAGACGAGTTCGAGGCTCTTCACCAATCCGAAATCCAACGAGGAGGAAACAAGACGTTACAAAGCTTTCTCGCTATTCTGCGAATGGAAACCGAACGAGTGGTTCTTAATTTAATTTGGACAAAGAATGCCGAGACCGGGGCGGATTTGCCTTGTCGCAATGTTTCTTCAAAAGTATTCACAAGCCTGCGCGGTACATTTTTCGCAAGAAAACGGAAGAGTCTTGCCAGCTGGAAGGGAGCCGGGTGCTTGGATATCGTTCCGCGGCATTGATTTAGTAGTGACGTATTTAAGAATTGGGACAATTGTCGCATCTACATTGAATTTTGAATTGAACAATTATTTAATAGAAAATAAATTGAGATTTTGTTGACAAATTAGAGAGACTATCACTAGCCAAATATGAATCTATAAAATTTTAGGGTAGTTCGCAGTACCAATCAACCAGCGACCAAATTACTAGGACAGTTTTATGGTTACAACTACTGCTAGTTTCATGTGCTTGTTTGGATGTCTCCCTTATTTTTGTATGAATTTAATACTGATACGTCAAAGAGCACTCTCTTTTCTTTTGCGGCAATTCTACGATTCTTCTTATAGTTTCTAAAAAATACCTTGAGACGTCTAGAACAATTACATTAAGAATCAATTCCTTGCCCCAAAACATTAAAAATAATTACCTTAAATGCAATAAAATCAAGACCACTCTGCCATTTGCATACGCTACATTTTAGGGCAAAAACGTCCATATTTGGAGAATCGTTTTACAAAATTGTGATGCCTAATGTGTATGTGAACCTTAAGAGCCTTGTATGCGAACGTGTTGACTAGCGTTATGCATTTTAGTTTAATATTTAGGTAACGTCGTATTTAGTAGCCGGGCTTTTTCCTACCTAATTAAACAGAGCTCTAGTGTGTTTACCTATAACCGCTGACGACTCTTAATAGTGCATCTCCATGTAATGTATAGTCTCTCTCTGTATACTATATCTCTATATAATAAGATCAGTGCATGTAACTCGTATGAATCGCTCTTTATACTTTTTTATCATTTCATCCTTCCAATACAATTCTAAAATTTAAAACATTATAATACTTTTTTTTAATTTGAAAGAATATCCAATAATCCCTCTGAGCCAAAGTGCAAGATGCGAGCAGGGACGAAGTATTTTCAGGGAAGCACAATGCAGTTGTTATGCTTTCGTCCTGCTGTGTGCGGCCGTTCGAGAAAATTGAAAGGAGATTTAAATTTCTAACCGGCTTCTGCGGAGGGTGGGCAGTACTTTGCTCTGGCGTAAAGGGCGCAGGGCAGAGCCTATCGAAAACCTTTAACGATGCGGCTCGGTGGGGCCGCTTCTTACAGACTCCGGAGGTTTTGCCCGGCCCTTCAACGACACAAACGGGGAACATCTGGGAAATCTCTTCCCAGGACCAGGCTTCCTCAGTGTTACTTGCACATTTCTCCACAACCGCTCATTAAATTTTAAAAATTAAATTCATGCGAAGGAATCCATTTATTACTGCTGTTTCGATTGGTATTTTTCGTCGATTGTACCTTACGAGTAGTTCATTTATAATGAAGCAATGAAGAACTTGTTTGTCAATGTTGTGCGATTAAACTCTATAGAATTTATTTTTCTCGGTTAGTCTATTGTTTAAAATAACAAAACCTTCTAAATACAAGTATACTGAGATTTTTAATTTCCTTTCTTTATTGACGCTTTTGAATCTTTCTCCTTTTCATGATTCTTCGCTGTGTTGTGAATGGAATTCATGCTACTGTTATAAATGTTTAGATCCTATGTGGATAAGTTATTCTTACTTTAAGATACTGCATAAGAAATGTAATACTACTACCGCTCAGGTTACATTATTGAAAGCGAGAAACTATTTTGGGAAGTTCTGAGGTCTATTTTGTATTCATATTTCTGTATGAGTAGAGTATTGGCATGTCGGAATGTGCACCAGAAATGTACTGGTTTGTAAGATAATGCGACTAATATACTAAATGTGTGAGAGAGAATGCGTTCTGTTATAGGATTGCGCGGTGAAATTATTATTTATTATTATTATTATTATTATTATTATTATTATTATTATTATTATTTTCAATTGTCTATTATTTTGTAGAGTATTGTATTTTTGATCAATGCAAGCTTAATGAATAAGTTTTTCAATGAATGAACTTAAGATATTGTGCCACCACGTTCCCACACTTAAACCCACACTTCCAAATTTATCTAATTTAATTTCATTTTCGGATTCTTATACGAAGTAATTCTAGTATAACAAGTACGTTCCTTGTAGTTTTTTGAGATGTTTCGTAAGAAGTGTAGTTCAGTAATGTGTTGAATGTTATATGTTTTGATAAATGTGCCAGAGTTACTTTTATCTGTCAATTAAATGGAAATTGAACTGGCAACCTAGATTTAATTTTCATTGATACAATTTACAGATACTATATAGTGAGTGAGGATATATAATTATTCTGAATGTTAGTTTAATATTTATTTCTTCCTTCAATTAAATTTATTTATGGTTTGATAAATATTTTCTGTTAATTCTTGAATTTAAATATAATGTTCAATGTTCGTTTATTTGAAAATATTGGGTGAAAATGTAATGTATAGAAAAATGTTGATGTACATTGGTTGAATCAAAGGTTCCGAAAAACTTAAATGTGATGACGCTGAGGATTCCATTTCCATTACTACTGGATGGGATGTGGGGCACGGGAGTGGCCGGCCATTGGCTTTTTGCAGGTCGTCGTCTGCAGTTCCTTCGCAATTTACGGGTCTCCCTCTCGTCGCTGGCAAGAGACCAATGCGGCTGCAAACAGCACAGAAATCTCTCAAAACACTTACAGAATTCGAACAATAAATATACAACTTTGTTCACACGAACACTGTTACACCCTTCTTCGTAAAAAACAAATAAAAACACTATATCGCAGAAAAAATGACTTAATTTTTTTGCAGGAAATATAACTGAGTGCGGCCGAACTACAAAAAAACAACTCTCTTGAAAATAATATTTTGAATAGACCCACCGAAGAGGTGCCTCAACTGATGTCACAGCAGTGCCGCTGAACGGGAGGTTATACGGTGTCAGGATTTTCGTAACTAGCTTGGTCGAATTCAGGGCACTAGGGGAGAATTCTACCAGATGGCTACTCTGATTGGTAGTTTTACGTCACCAGACGAATGGCGGAGCAGTACTCTAACAAACGGGCCACGGACCGTCCAAGATCTTACCTTCTCCTTGTCCTATCCCTACCCCTTACACACACACACACACACACTCACACACACACACACACACACACCCTTCCCTACCACGCATGCCGGGAGACAGGTGGGAAGCTTAAAGCTTGTCCAGTCTGGGGCGGTGCCTCGCTGCTGGAAGATGCCTGGTTGGGTAAAGCCCCGCTAGCCGACAGTAGGTCGGCGCCGGATCTCGCCATCCTCCAGAGAACAAAACATGCACTACGCGTACGGGACTAAGGGCCATAGCAGTTGACGCGGGCGGAACCACAAACAATAAATCGCCTAGATCTCTACCAACATTTAATTAACGATTCGTGACACTATTGACTAGGGTTTTACCAGCGTGACCAAATTAAAGTGTTCTTAGACACAGTATGATAACGTTTTTTATTCGGTCATGTAAATGTATTACGGCTATATCAGATATTTCCGCGTTGAAAGAGCGTGGAAAAATCTTCGAAGCGCAATGTTAACCTGAAACCTAAGAGTCCACAACAGATCGAGCATGTAACAAATTCCATTGCTTAACCTAATTTTGTTCTTCTGAATGTTACGGAACTTCCTGTTGCATAAAAAACGAGTACACAATTCTCTGAATTCTTTGTGTAGGTCGCGTCCCAGTTTCTATCCATTCCTTTCATTCGTATTTCTAAGTCTCTTTGCATTTAGAAAGAACTCTTGTCGATGTCAGTGCCAAAGAATACAAAAACTGCTGAAGTCTGCTACGTCTTTATTCGGAATTGGGCAACACCGCTTGTGTTTCCTAACTGGTCCGAGAATGTCTCGTATGGCTCCTTGAGTTATTCTTGCGTGCATAAACACCGAACGGATGCTTTTCATTCACAAATTTTATCTGTGAATAATGATGAATCATTAATGTTTATGCCATCCTGAGCCAATAATAACATCCAAATTTGAAGAGATAAATAAAGTGAATAAAAGTTTGTTTCTATTGAGAAGATATGGAAATTTGAGCTTCTAGGTCTGCCTTTTTAGTGGTTTAAAATGATGTCGTCATAACTAGTTAAATTTAATACGTGCGCATCAAACGCAATGCTGATTTTTAATACATGCAGCTTTTTTCTCATTGCGCATCAACATTTAACATTACCCATAATTGTACGGAGATTCTACTACACAAAACGTCACATATCATTTTCAATGTTTCTGATTACAATAAATTTAAATTTAACATTCGCTTACCGATGGGTGAGGGGGAGGAGCAACGAAGGGCCCAATGTACTTCTTTTCCTCTCTTTGATTAGATTACGTATCCACCGTTTCATTTATTACATTCAGATAATTTATTACTATAACCTTTCTTAAGTCTCAGTGATAGTTTCGAATTCCAACGCTTTATCCGAGATTACCCAAATATTCGACACCGTTTCTATGTTAAATTACTTTGTGGAAACGTCAGTTTTTTCTTCAAGCCAGACCTACTCATAATCACATTAATAATTAATTCTAGTCTCTGTTTATGTAGATAACAAATGTGCAATCAGAACAACACAGTGTATGTTCAAGAAAGGACTCTGTCATCTGGGTTCTCACACAATGGTCCACAAATATAGAAAAAGGTTCAAATTATATAATAGCCTTACCTTATCACACAGAGAATATTTTAACGCAAACTCAGAAATATTGATTGTAATACATTCCTATACACATGAAGCATTTTTTCTTAAATATATAACTTTTACATCAATTATTTTGAAATTTATTCTGGAATTCGCCGTTGCTTCCCTCCTTCCGTTGGAGTTCTTCAGATACGGAAATGGCATTGGCTGCTGTCAACAGCTTCATTTTATTTAAACTGCTGATTAAAAACTAAATCAAAGAATGTCCAATTGAAATGCGATATCTGAAATAATATTACGAATGAATTATTACCTGAAAGGACTGAAAGAAAATAATTCACGTGTGTACAAATTTGCTTCAAATAGCAGAAGTTTTTGGAAGAAGAAATGTAGATGTAAATAATCGTTCAATCAGTTCGTAGTAAGTTCTTTATTGATTCAGAAAATTCAAAACAACGCTGAATGCCTCAAAAATTCAGTTTCATGTACAGGACCAGCAACAGTATGTTGACTTTTCTGTAAACAGAACCGACAATAAAATATCATTTTTTTATGAACGGGACAGACTTGGCTCGCAGTAGAGGGCGTCGGCTCGAAGTGGGAAGATATCCGGCAGGATATGCAGCAACACGTCTTCATTGTTCCTAGACTTCGTTACGATAGAAGGAAGCTCCAGGGCATACACTTTTCCCGTCTTTCAGCGTTACAGTTTTTTTTGTTCTTGCAGTTTACGTTATTTATCTAACGTAAATGTTGCCGGGGATTTTTTAACAGAAAAACTCAAATGTAGGAGGATTTTTGGATAAGCTACCTTCTTCACCCACCTATCCCACAACCTCTTGCTAGCCAGCCTGCTCCTATGTGTGTGGTGATGGGACCATACATCAGGCTTGCGAGTCATACTGTCTGGTGTATGGACCTCTATATAATTAGATCTATTATTTTAATCTTACTTTCGCGATAACGTATGTCCAGATAATTGTTACAATAGTATAAATATCTCAGAAGATTTCAAGCCGCGCAGCAGATTTTTAGCGTCGGCATCGTTAACATGCTTTATAGAAAGAAATATTTGTAAATGTTCTCTCAAGCTCGGACTTGAAACCACCAGGCAAATGGTTTGTTTGAAGTCGACCATTACCTGAGTGAGAATTCTTGAGTCCAGCTGTTCTCCAAGCCTTTGCATCACCAAACCTGACACACTATTCAGACAGCTTTAATAGTAGTGAAATTAGCTTCGTGATTTTCGAGAAATTGCCATCTTTGATCGAGAAATATCCGTCTCTCAGAAACATCTGCCTGTGCTCAGTTGTGCTACAATGGTAACTCAGTATTTGTTTTCATAGAGTACATGATAAGTTCTTAAATATTGCACTAAAATGTCTCTTAAAGCAATGATTAATGTACTCTTAAACGTCATGCACTGACATGCAATTTTTTTCTATACAAGTTTGATTCTGTGCGAGGAAAAAACGAATGACTATGAAACAAAATAACATAATATCCATTGCGAATTGAAAGTTCTAATTGCTAAAATGTCAATTATTTTCAAGACTTCTTCAAAATGATGTCTCCAAATGTATGAAAATATAGTATTAATGGAAGGGTATGGTACGGGGGTGAAAGAACTGCTCGTTTTTACGAAAAGAAAAAAAAGGAGTTAGCAGTTTTTTTAGTCTTTCAAACCAGCGTGCGACGGTGGCGTTTACGCCAACGGGCAGTTTCTCGGCAGAGGAATGTTCGTGCGGAACAAGTGACGATCGCGCAGTTCACAGGGTTCACTTGTCGCCCGAGGCGCAAGGATCTGTCGCCTGGACAATGACTGAATGCAAGAGAGACGTTGCCATTTCGCATCTGCCTTTTGTTTCAACGCCGTACATTGTCTCATGCAAACTCTTTCAGTGCTGCATGCTTTTCAGACTTCTTTTAATCCAAATCATTGTATGAAAATCTAATTTCTGTTGCTAATGAATTTAAAGTGAATGAATTGGAAAGTTACTCATTATTCAATATGTACCGGAGGGAAGGAGATTAAAAGTCAACGTATTACATTGATGACACATTGACGCTTAAGGCGAAAATAATATTATATAAAATGTACTCCTTCCTAAATGCATTATTGTAAACACGTCAGCGAAAGCATAAAAAGTCAGTGAAATTATCTTGGAGAAAGTCTGGTTCAGTGGTATAAAAAATTGAATTATAATCTTTTAAAAAATGTACAAATATTGGAGAACGCTTGAGACATTCCAAATGTAAGAACCAGAAATAATATAAAATTATGTTATAGGATTCGTACTCGTGTATCATATCGTGACAAATGTCCCAAATCTTTGTCATATGTATTTATGTTCTCAGGTAGGTTATTCTAATTTTTAAAGCCATCTTAATTGGTTTTGGCTTCATGGGCCAGATACGTTCTAACCATGAGTGGTGGTCGGGCACTTGGAGACACCCATGTCACCCTGTTGCAGTTTCAAATGTAGGGTTATGTCTTACAAGTGTCATAATTCTTGATTCATAAAATTTGCACTAATTTGCTACATACCCAATCTGTTACGTGCGCATGAAGCCTCCAGTTCAGTAGTGTCTCTGACACAATTAGATCTAAAAAAATTAATCATGTATGGAAAGCTATTTCTGAAAATCACAGGTAAGTCATAATATGTACACAGAGAAATGATTTGTCGCCTCAAAATAAATTGGCCTGAGATATTCTCTGGGAGGAAGGAAATAATGATTTAAATGACTCGATATATTACACTATTCTCGTAATAATACAAGAAACAGTGACATTTTTTACTTCGTGAGCTTGCACACAACGCAGAGTTTACTACTACGAATTGCTCAGAATGCTTAAGATTTTTGGTTGATTTTTGTTAAAATATATTTTAACAAAAAATACGATATGATATAAAAAATACGATATGCTATTTTTAAAAAAATTGTAGCCATAAACCAGCGTGCGTTTCTCTGACCAGCACCAGAACACAAAATTGCTTCCTTGAGAAAAAATAATGGGAAAAACATATTTAGTTAATTACCTTCTATAAGAGTGTACCTTCTTTGCCGTACTCGAAACATTGAACAAAGTTCGCAGAACGCCGAGTGGCGGCGCTCTCAACTAATAAGGTGGGCTCGCTGGGCGGCGGGTGCTGTGCCATTAAAATTCTTTAATTTCTTGAGTCTCGTCCCTCCTGTAGCTCCGGTGGAGACAATGACGTCGGAGGAGGTTAATGGATTTTGCAAAAGGCGACCGCCTGTGGGTCTCTGCAAGGAGAGGCAAGAGCGACTCTTTTTTTTTCGTCCTCTCCACGCAAGGACGGGCGCTAATAGCGTTTCAAGAGTGGGGAGGATTTTATGTAAAGCACATACATCCTAGCCGGGAAACCTGCCCTGCCGTGCACTGCACACACCACGCTTTTGAGAAGCGCGAGAAGGATTTCTAGTGGAAGCATCGGCCTGCCTCGATGGGGTAGAGGCTTCTAGGCTTCGGAGAGCAGCATCTCGAGAACAGACATCGGCTGAGGTGGCTCAGGGCATCAAGCGATGTCACTGCAAAGCCTCTGACTGAGAGGGCCTAGGGTCTCTCCTTGGGGAGGAGTTCGTTGAAAATAATGTCAGGCTTCAGAGGTTACGATATTTGCATTGCAACTGTGCACCTTTCTTTTTGAATGTTAATGAAGAGCAGACACAGAACGACTTTTAATTACTCAAAGGACAAATTAAGTTTGAGAGTTGTAATAAATTAAAATCTTACTTTTCTTCTTTTTCGCCTTTGCATTTTTTTTCCTTTTCCCGCGTTTTTACTTTTGGTAGCGTCTTTCATAATCAAGAATAAAAAATTCGCTTATATTTCAAATTATGTTTTTCATTTTTTATGTAACGAAGAGTTACGAATAATATGAAAGGCGAGTGATTGGTTTCGCATGAATTGATAAACACATGAATAATTTAACTTTGTTAATTTTGTGTTCTGGTGGAAATAAAGCAAAAGGAATCTCAGCCAGAAAGTTACTTTTACAGAATTCTTCTATTTTATTAGATGAATTTTTTAAAAAAAAGTGAAGTTATTTCCAAAAATATTACTTCGTAAAACAGAAGTGACTTTGACTGATAGTCTCTGTTGCTTAAATAGTTAACTTCAGATCCTAAATTCTCGATGAGAATTTCTTAATTTAGCTTTATACAACACTTCTCAGGTACATACAGTTAATGTTATATTGGAGACTATCAATTTAGGGAGATTAAGATCGTTTTTCATGAGTTTTCTATACTGTTTATTTTCGTGGTGTGCATCGGTTTTCGTTTTCACCACATCCATAGCAACAGGTGAAACTTTTTGTATCGTGTCTGTGTATCAGGGGGAAAACATACGAATGTATCGAAGGCAGAAACAGAGAGGACCGCAAGTACAGAAAACGTCCAAAATGCAAGTTCATGTTCAAATTAGTGTATAAAACATTTGCCATATCTCAAAAACTAAAACATTTCAACATAAACGGATAGAAAAGTATTTTAGCATATTGTTGAATACACTGTATACTAAACATTTTTATTAGTTCTTAAAATTATTGGCATTAGTGTGTGTTACAAGCGAAAGTGAATTATAATGGCTGTTTCACCAATGAGAAAGAAAAATAATTTCTGTAAATCAGGATAGTGTGTTGATGAATTTACATGTCAACACATAATGTACTTCACATAATCGACAAAATTTTATTTTGTATTAATTTTAGTTATTTTATTGATAGAATCTTCAAAATATATGGAAGTTTAATTTTTTTATATTACTGCAAGCTAAGGACTTGTAGTCCGAGGCATGCAATGTCTCCCTCGAAAATGCTTGCAACATGTCAGTCAAAACGTGACATCCTGTTTTAATGTGCTGCACAGGCTGCCTATCGCATTTATTCAATAAAGCGTTTATCAAACTCGCCAACAGTAAAAAGTAAAATCATTTCGAAAAAAAACCCTTTTTAGTTCCATTTCACCCCACAAACACTTCTACCCGCAGTACCTTTAAAACATGAATACATTTTAAACAATTAATGGTATTTTTTATACTTTTATCTATTTTTTAATAAGGAGTTTTCTCATGAACGCAAACAATTCAAGAAAAATAATAAACAGCATCATATTATGACTTCGAATCAAACTAAATTTTTAAAATACTTTGCAAAATTGAATCAGTTCATGCATTTGAAATAAAAAAAGACTTATTACAAGTAAAATAATTTCACAATAAAATTCTTTCTCCTCATTATTTCGGTGTGAATTTGCTACATAAAATCGAAAGAAATTTATCGCAGATAATCCCGCTCCCTTCTCCCCCTTTACATAAAAAATTAGTGTATTTTTTAATTTACAATACGACTGCATTTAAGTGTTATCAGTTATTGTAACTTGTATATATTTTAAAATGCAGATAAACTGGTGCAATTGTAAGCAAGGGCTCCTCCACAAACGACTGCAGCGGGCAGCGTGGGAGTGGCCAGGGCCCGTTGTTTCGCGCCACGTGCGGGCGCCGGTTGCAGGCGCTTTCCTGTGGGCGGAGTCTCCTTTCGCCCATTGAGCGGGGGCGGCGCGAAGAGACGCCCTAGGGGGCGCGGGCGGATCCTTTTCCACGGGGCGGCGCGCGCGGGGTCGCGCTGAATTAATGGGTCCATTGACTCGGCCGCCGCCCGCGCACTCCCTCCTCGCCCCCCCCCTCGAGATCTATCCCGAGCCTCTGAGTGCAAATCTCTGCCCCCTGTGCCACCTTTCCATGAGCATTCTCTTTTCACTTGTCTCAACTCTCCACTCCTCTTTCCTTATGTATTCCATCTACATTCCATCTCTCTCTCCTCTCTCTCATCTCCTCTCTCTCCTCTCCCCTCTCTCCTCTCTCTCCTCTCTCTCCTCTATCCTCTCTCTCCTCTCTCTCCTCTCTCTCTCCTCTCT
>BOPP01000208.1:30805-48230 GCA_017312745.1 Gryllus bimaculatus
TTCCTCTCTCTCCTGCTCTTCTCCTCTCTCTCCTCTCTCTCCTCTCTCTTCCTCTCTCTCCTCTCTCTCCTCTCTCTCCTCTCTCTCCTCTCTCTCTCCCTCTCTCTCCTCTCTCTCCTCTTTCTCCTTCTCTACTCCTCTTCTCCTCTACTCTCCTCTTTCTCCTTTCTCTCTCCTCTTTCTCCTCTCTCTCCTTCTCTCTCCTCTCTCTCCTCTCTCTCCTCTCTCTCCTTCTCTCCTCTCTCTTCCTCCTCTCCTCTCTTCTAGCCTCTCTCTCCTCTCTCTCCTCTCTCCTCCTCTCTCTCCTCTCTCTCTTTCTCCTCCTGTCTCCTCCTCTCTCCTCTCTCTCTACTCTCTCTCTCCTCCGCTCCTCTCCTCTCTCTCTCTCTCTCTCTCCTCCCCTCTCCTCTCTCTCCTCTCGTGCTCCTTCTCACTCCTCCTCCCTCTCTTCCTTCTCTCTCCTCTCTCCCTCTCTCTTCCTCTCTCTCCTCTCTCTCCTCTCTCCCTCTCCTCCCTCTTCTCTTCCTCTCTCTCCTCTCTCTCTCCTCTCTCTCCTCTCCTCTCTCTCCTCTCCTCTCTCTCCTCTCCTCTCTCTCCTCTTCTCCTCTCTCTCCTCTCTCTTTCTCTCTCTCTTTTCTCTCTCCTCTCTCTCCTCTTCTCCTCTCTCTCTTCTCTCTCTTCCTCTCTCTCTTCTCTCTCTCCTCTCTCTCCTCCATCTCTCTTCCTTCTCTCTCTCTTTTCTCTCTCCTCTCTCTCCTCTCTCCTCTCTCTCTTCTCTCTCTCCTCTCTCTCTTCTCTCTCTCCTCTCTCTCCTCTATCTCTCTTCTCTCTCTCTTCTCTCTCTCCTCTCTCTGCATGCCTAGTGTTTTGCGTGCATTCCACGTGTATGTCTCTCCTCGTACTCTTCTCGCCGAGAGCCGCCACCGCAACCGTCGCCCGTTTTCGAGGTCTCAAGCTGTGTGTTCAGCGCGACTTGCCTCTTCCCGTCATCCGAGTTTCGCGACTGCAGACGATTGATCGTTTTTTTGGAAGAGACTCCTTTTGACCGACTCTTCTTTTTTACGCTCTTTCACACAGAGTACATGTGGGGTTTCGTTATGCGTACCAAGTTTTTGATTAAGTATGTTCTCTGTAAGATACATACTATCAAAAGTGGCTGATTATTTCCATTGAAAAGTAGGTAATATCGCCAATAGCTGATTTCATTTATTCTTGGAAAAATATTGTGTGATTTAACTCTTAATATTTTTATTACTTTTTACCTACCACCACCCTATATAATTAATAGAAAATATTGAAATGCAGCAGCAATGCCGTAACGAAACAGAAATAGGCAAATTATGAGTATCCGTTACCGAAAATACGATAATTCGTGCTCTTGTATGTAATAAATTACTCCTTTTAATTATATAGTCAAAATCTCCGTTTTGTCTGGGCTTGATACTGAACACTTGGTTCATGGTAAAATATGTCTGTACGTCGTCTGTAAAGAACATTTGCACTTAAATCCTATTAAGGATTTCCATTTGATTACATGAAAATTTGGCCATTGATCGCAGTTTTTGAACAGTTTGAAACGTATGAAAAATGCTACAATACTAATACAATTATTGCTGTATTTGGTGTTGTCTTTTTAATTAGAAAAACATTTTAGTTTTGTGAACTATTTGTTAATTGGACATGCTGTTTGTCTGCCATTAATGATTCTGTATACTCGTTCTCTAAACGTTGCAATTTTTATAAATATCCCTCTCATGAATGCGTTGTGTTCTGTAATAAAGTAACTGACTCTCTGCATGTGGTCTCCCTGATTGAATGACTTCAATAAAATCTATTAGTTAGATCAATATGTAAATATTTATTCTAATCAGAATAATAAACCTGGTAACTAAGAACTTTCACAAATAATTAAGTGGCGTGCTATTCACACAGAATAAATTGATCACCGATCATTATATGTATTGGCGTTATTTTGTTTACATGTTTGCGAAACGTACAAATTTAGATTACGTTCTGTAATGTTCTCTGATCTTGCAATTTAATTGAAATGAAACATTGTTCTATTTATTCAGTACCTCGTGATATGCACGTGTAGTAATTCTGAACCGCGTTCAACTTACAATATTATATATTTGTTTCATTCACGAATAATAGTTCAGTACATTCAGTCATGGTGCATAATAGTAATTCATTCACGTTCATTATTTCCTCCCTTATTTTTTCATCTCCTTTCTTCTTGAATACAAGTTTTCATACCCCACACTACATATAGTTTTGAAGAGACTAGTCGGAAGCTAAGTGTTTGCCCCGCTAGGATGGTGCACCGGTTGCTTCAAACCTGATTTTTTCGCGTAGATGGACCAATACACGCCTCGGCTGTTCTGCAGTGTAGCAACAGTCGGTAAGGACCGCTTCAGAGAGCCAAGGAATCTTTTCCCAACACAATCTGCACGAAAGTGAGAAAGGAGAGAGAGGAGATGCCTCGGGCACATGAGGCGCGGGATTTTGCAGTGTAGGGATGAGCGCGTCGCTGAAAGGCCTAGGGCGACTTAATTACAAGAGATAAAACAAACTAGTGGGAATACGGAAGTATTAAACACACTACACAAAACAGCAAAAATGATTAGACATATTTCCGCAATGTTAATTAGATAAATTTATTAACACTGCAGTTGAATAATATATGATAACGATTTCACTACCAGACTCATATTGTCATTGAATTAGCTCTGATCTCACGTATATTATACGTCCTTATACAGGGCTTCAGGAAAGTATCTCCGAAGTGGCGCCTTGCTTGTGAGAGTGCTAGCAACAGACATTATGTAGGTATAGCGGGCTTGTAACAAGAGAAAAAGTAAATTGCGCACTCACCACTATTGTATCTGATGCTGGAAGTTTCGTCACCTTCACTTGTAACCCCAAGATCTGGAGACTCAAGTTAAAGGCAATTTTTAATAGGAGAACCTGATTCGCATCAGTGCGAAGAGACTTTACTGGTGCACGTCATAACGTATAATATTTAGTATGACGTGTACAACAGTCCTAATGGTTTTAATAATTTGTGAATTTCTTTAATATCAGCCTTTTTTATGCTTAATTCTTATTTTAATGAATACAATGATTAGTGCGTAGGTTAGTCTGCAGAAAATCCCAGTGTCTTCTTGTGAGACTTATCCTAAGCAAGTATACCTAGGGTAGTTTCCCATTACTTTCCCTAGGAGCGCTGGCGCACCGATTTTGACGTTTGATTTGAATACCAGCCAACGCAGGTCAAGATAACATATCCATAGTCTTAACTAGTAATTCAAATCAAAACTCTAACTGAAGCTGAAGTGCTTGAGGGTTCATGTTGCCAGGATCGACCAAGTGCCTTTCCTGGGGGCTGTTTTACATGCCGACAAGTCATGACGAATGTCGTCGATTTTTGGCACCTCAAAAATCCCCCGTCTTTGACGGTGTTTGAACCCGTGAACTTGGGATCAGTGACCCGGCATCATACACCATCAAAGCCAGTACGATGTCTAATTGAAGGAAGAAGAAATTGTCTGTTTCTGTGTTCGTGGACCGGACTGCTAATGAAGCGAGGAGTGGGGAGGTGGGCGGAGGTGTCGGGGCTTCGTTCCCTCCGGGAGCTGCTTCCTGTCCTCTTCTCCGTCACGCGGCGCCGCAGCTGCCTCTAATTTAGCATCGGGCGCGTGGCCCGTTGCCGCTGTGGGTGCGCTGGCGCTGACACTACGCGGCGGCGGAGTAATTAAAATCTCGCGCCCCACCCCGCCCCCGCGATTCACCCTTTTCCTCTCCCGCCCCGCCCACGCCCCGTCTTGCTCCTTCTCTCACTCCACCTTCCGCCCCGCCTCTGCCCCCTCACGCCGCCTCACCTCTCCCCGCCCCTGTCAGCTCCGCCCCGTCCTGCAACCCTCCCGGCACCTGCCCCAACCTCGCCTCGCTCGCCGCTCCACCACGCCTCCGCTCAGCCCCGCCCACCCCACCCCGCCCCCCGCGCCGCCCACGCCCCGACCCACGCCTCCCAGCAGAACCACGCACCCAGCTCCTCCTCTATTCCGCGGGCTGTCCTTCTTACGTCCATTTCCACGCTCCTTTGGACGCTCGTTCTCTGTGCGTTCCATGCCTTCATTTCCACACATTTTGCCAACTGTTTTTTAGAACCTTCCTCGCCTTCTCTGTCTCTTTGCCCATTGCGCTTAAGTATTCTTTTCGCCAAGCTTTCACTGTTCTGTATACTATTACTTTTTCCAACTTCCCCCTTGCTCACAGAGCTTCCCCTTCTCCGCCTCGCCCACTGCCTGCATTCTTTTCCCGCTTCTTGTCCTGTCTCGCTTTTTTGTGTACTTCTACGCCTTCATTTCCGCCATTTTTAACTTTTCCATTGCAACCTTTTCTAAAACAAAACCTTTGCTTCATTCACCATCGTTCCTACCGTTTATTTTCGTTCTAATATCCACTGCTTTTACTCCAGTTTGCTTTTCCAAAATCTTCGCTTAACCTGACCATTCTTTCCTTAGGATTTTTTCTAACAGCCCGGATGGTAACCGCCCCTGTGTATAGAATGTGGAATAGGATTGGCGAACTGTGCACAATAATATTTTCTTGGAATTCATTAGCAAAATGATAAGAGGTTGTTGTGCTGTTTGGTAAGCGCCAGTGGATAATTTATCTCGCCTATTTAGAAAAAAACCAGTAGTGTTCACGACTCTTTCGGCGCAAGCATATCTAGTATCTTAACCACCTGTTGCCGGGACATTTTCTTCACTGTGAATTGCAAGTCAAGTTACTGAATTCTGGCGTTGTACAAGTAAAGTGAAAATATTTTTATCTTTATCCTTATCTCATTATTCATCTACATTTCAATTTTCATTTTTTCTTTAATATTAATATTCGTCTTTATTTTCACCCTCATTTCAATCTACTCTACTTCATATTATTTTCCTTCCTTACTAATTAGTTTTCTTTTACTCCTCCTCCTACTTCTTCTCCTCAAGCTTACCCTTAACCACTGGTTTGATAGTTTTATCATCTTTTCAGTTTACGTCCTGGAGATTTTCGTCCTCATGGTGTGGCATCTTGGGACAACGCATTCAGGTCTATTAGTGACCATGATTATGACATATTCATACCGTCTCTTTCTTCTCCTGAATATCAACTGAATATTCTGCCTGCAGCATTGTTTTCTCTATCCGTTATTTCTTTTTTCAATTACCGTTTTTCTGATAATTTTTTAGAGAATTAATGTACTATTATTCACTATCAAGAATTTCTTGCATTTTTACAGTATCAACTATTGCTAAATTTCTCATCTTGCTATTCATTAAACAAAAGAATTGTAAGAATTAGTATCCTACAAATCCTTACTGGTGTGGAATACAACTATTGCAACGCATCGCAAACGCTTGGATACAGAGGCGGCTGCTGCCCCTACAGATTGGAGGATGCACCTCCATCGAATGACGGAAATGAAATTTCCAAAATTCAAAACATGAAAATATATTAAAAATGTAAGCAATTCAAATTAATTAAATCAAAGTTAAATAAAGGTCTCTATTGAATTATTACTTACATAATTGTATGCGTCGTGGCCGAGTCAGGTATATTATTCCCCTCCGCGCACGTGGTTCAGGCTTTTATTTTCATTGGACACTTAACTTCGACTTCAGCACATCGCAACAATTACTATTGATTCGACACGTTTCGCACAAATAAAATTATTTTTTTCAAAAATATCACTACTCTGGTATATTTTGTAACAAATAACCTCACACACACACACATACACACGCTCATATTCCACCAGCGCTCTCCGTGATATAACTGCAGCCTGCTGCATCTATCGAGAAAGGAACTTTCTTCCAGATAAGCTAACTTAACACAAATAATACATCAAGTGTACATTTTAAATCAGTAAATATAATATTAAATTTAAACAATTCTCCCACCATAATAAATAATGCACGAAAAGCCGTCAATAATTGACTGAACTTATAAAATAACTTTGCAGCAACTCGGACGAAGGTAGAAGTTTGGCTCCCTCCGCCGCCGCGCAGCGCTAGACAGCGCCACACGTCTGGTTGCCCAACCAAAATGCTCTTCGTTTCCCGGCCAACGAGTAAATGCAGTTAACCCAGTAATACAGCCAAGATCCAAGAGAGTGGTGCAATACTTGGCAAGGCATCAAACTCAGGAGAGAGCGGCAGTTGGACGCCCTTTGGTTTCAAAACAATGTCATATACATCGATATTGCTGCAATATCTTGAATATTGAATGTAATTAAAAGGAAACTTATATTCCTAAGATATTAAGAGATCTTTTTCGATCGATCTGGGGGTTGTGCTACTGTGCCACCTAAGCACGAGCTGCTTCTACTTGGATATCTCTCGAAAAACGTTTCTCGTTAAGTGCAGTTACTCCTGCGCCAAATTTTCGTCTTCTTTCGTCGGTCATTAAACGCCTTTCTCTTAGGGCTTCTTGAAGTAGTTCGAAAAGAAGAAAATCGCAAAGGAGAGGTCAGCCGATTGAAGTGAATAGGAAACGCTCTAGAAAGAAAAATCGTTCATTATTGAAATGATGGTCAATGCCGAACTAAATGTATGCATTCTCGTATAGTCATTTTCAAGAAACTTAGGCAGTACCTTAAACAACTTCAGCTGATTCATTACTCATTTAGAGAAATGGTTATTTTATTTATTTTATGATTTCTCTTTTCTGTCACTGCTGCAATGTTTTCTGACGCCACTACTTGACGGACATGGTTTGATGGAGATGGACTTAAGTTATTCTTTTAGAAATAACGGATTTTTTGTATAAGATTTACTGTTGAAAATGTTTGATGCTGCTACTTTAACATTCTCGGATAAGTTTAGTTGAGTTTCATTTCATTTCAGCACAAAAAAAGAACAGTGTTAAGCTTCTCTTCTTAGCTGACGTAACTTATATTCACTGTAGTCATGCGCTATTATAGAAGAAACTGATGTTCAGAGCTTTTAGCTTTAACTTATTCTGGATTTCTAAATTCAGCTTATTTTATGAACTCCTTTTTAATTATATAATTTCTTTCTCTTCAGACTTCTTTCTGAAAATTTCTCGACTCAAAATCATTTCGTACCATGATTTATATAATTTTGATAGTTCGTCTTCATTTTGTTACTCTTTCTCTATTGATTCTAGCGTTCTAATTTTCTCTACAAAACTAGACGTGCACAATTTCTATAAAGAGGCAAGGGCCGGTTTGTGCCCGTGCAGTCATTCAGTGCTTAATATTGTACATCCACAAGATGATCCAACATTTGCCATCCCTCTACTACAACATTGACCTCCGACTCCTTCGAGTCCAGCGAATCGTTTTCTAACACTTGCAGACTCTCCCAATTTTCCCGGCTCCCGTTCTCCTCGCCGCGGATTCTGTAGAGTGGCCATGCTCAGAGGCGCTTCTGAATATATGTCATGCGCACTTGTAAGACGCGCGCCGGGCGCTTGGCTTAATCGCGAATCGCCGGCTGCCCGCCTCGCCCCTCCCCCGCAATCAAAGCCACCAGCGGCCTCGCCCGCCTACTCCATTCCCGTCCACCGCCTCCCGCCCCGCTCCATCCTGCCCCGCTCCTGCTTCCCGCCTCACGCTCCAGCTTTTCGCCGTCCGCTCACCCCACTCGCTCCGCTCCTCCCGCTTGCCCCCCTCCCTACGTGGTTTGTCCTCCTCCCAACTGTCAACTATGCTCCCCTCCCTCCCCGCTCTCGTTTGTCGTCCCATCTCCACTCCATCTCCGCCTTCCTCTACACGCTTCGCCCTTCCCGCCTCGTACCTACCGTTCCGCCCCAACTTCCTCGTCTGGGCCGTTCCGTCTTACACCTCTCTGCTCTCTGGCCACGTTTCTCTTCCCATGTCTGTTCTAACGCAGACCACACCCGCTCCGGCCTTTTCCTCTCCCCTCCTAGATCACCCCTACCTCTCACAACCACGTATTCCTCACCAAAAATTCCGCACCCCCACATCCTGCTCCACTCTCACAATCCACCGACCTTCTCCCTCCGGCCCCTTCGCCTCCTCGCCTCGCCCCCATCCGCTCCGCTTTACTCGCGTTGCCGCCGCCCCACTTGTCGCGAGGCGCAAATGAAGTTAGGAGTAGCTGCCGCGAGAGGGCGCAGATGCGTGGAGCTGGGAGCGGCTTCCGTCGAGCTGGCCAGCGGAGTGCGCTCCATTTTGCACGGTCCAAGAGTTAGCTTGTGTTCGTTTTTCGTAAGTGTCTTGGTTTAGTATCGTTACTTTGAATCTTCACAATTCATAGCCACTCGGTAAATAATTATCCAATTTCTAGTGGGATATTGCTCAAAAATAAATCATTTTGAGCTTGCCAAATTTTGGTTTATCTAGTATCTTGCCAGGCCTTTAGATTACTGAGAAAATTTGATAAAAATAATGCATTGATAAAAACTAAAATTGATTATTTTATTAATTAAAAAAAAGATTTTTAGATAAAATATATTCGAAAAAGCTTTCCTTTCACCAATTTTCCTTTAGAACATGTCGTTTGGTGGTTTCAGTTCTTGGCAATCAGATAATTATGATAATGTTACAGGAAATTGTCGAGAATTATTTAAATATGCTGTAATAATATTTTTAAACACATGCCATGATTTTTTCGAATACATTAGTGTAATATTTGAATGAAATTACTTTTAAGTTAAAAGTTATAATAATAGGTGTTAAATACGTTACAGTTTTAACAAAAAGGAAAAAATGTGGCTTTTTTCTGAATTTCACTATTTTACTCTTTAATATTTCGCTTGAATGCGCTTGTACAAAAGCGCTTTAACAAAGCGAGTTAAACCTAATAATTAGAAAACATTGTTTTTGCCTTAATTAATTACGACGTTATTCTGACGCCCTAGCATTTGTTTGTACTTTGCGCTTGGTTTTGTTTGGGCATTTACATAGCAATGAAGTCCCTTGTTTGTAAACAAGGAGTCATACAATCATTAGAAGGAGAACGCACTCTGAGATCTTGTGTTATTATTTTTGTCTAATTTTGTTTCTTTTGGTAACACGCAAATTATAAATCGAAAACAACTGACAGCGGATCTCTATGCCTTTCTTTGCCTTTCGCCTCTTTGGTCGAAAGTTGCTGAACAGACAAACCCCAATAATAAAGTAAGCATCCCATAAATCCTAAATGAAAACACGATTTTACTTCTGTGACATACCCCCTTATGGGTACTTACTCAACACTGTACGCTCTTGAGTACTAAAGTTATGTAAAACTTTTGTTATTAGGAAGGTAGAGCTTCTTGAAATTTATTTTGCAACTTTGAAATTGTGATTGCATGTAGTTTATTGGAATAATTATTGCTTTTTGCAACAAGAAATACCGTTTGTCTTTTAGTTTGGCACCTGTAAAATGTTTCTTCAGAATTTCGTTGTTCGGCAATTGTGCGTGACTAACAATAAGTATTACTGCTGTATGGATATAGTAATTTGAAATAAAACGTAAGAATAGTTTTGAGTTTCAGCTAAAATTATGTTCAAAGATTGTTTTACAAATTTTGTTTAGACACAAATACTTTACTTTGAAGTATATTATGAAAATATAATTTTATAAGAAAAGTTTTTGTTTTGCATTGACATCTCAAACCAGTTGTAGTGGAGAAATATGTTGTCCAGGCATAGTAGTATTTATTCTATCTCTCTTAGATTTTTCGGTTGCGTAAGCCATCATCATAACTGATTAATTGATATTATTATGTACATTATGTCCATACATTTATTTTCAAAGCGTATTTATTGTAAATGTCTATGGCAGGGGGTGCGTAAGCAACTGGAATCATTTATACTTTGGCAGCGTCTGGTGGGACACGGATTTGTTTTTTAATTATAAAGAAAGGCACACATCACCAGCAACATTTAACATATTTGTGATGTTTAAACAATGAGTAAAAGAGGTGAGCAGACTGACCTATAACTTAATTAATCCGAGTTGTTAAATTAAAAATATTTCGGGCTACGCGAATATAGAGCTAGCACATAGAGGCAAACTACTTATCGTTTATCATTTATTGAGCATAACTATCTAGAAGTGATAGATGATTTGTGGAAAAACTCATCGATCCAGTAACTAATAATCTCCTTAGATGGACTTTTTTTGTTTTGTTGCCTGCAGTATTTTTATTGCACAAAAGTGTCTTAACAGATTTTTCGTCTAATAACGACAAGAGGTTGGTCTTAAAAAGAGTCAAAGCCTCAGGATATTTATAAATTATTGCAGTGAGAGACGCGAATTTGTGAATTGACGGCATTGGAGAATTGGGCGGCATATTATGGCAGTACAACATCGCCCAAAGCTTTTGTTGGCGTCTGACCTCGTCAAAACGGCCATCAAAATTGCAGTAGCCTGATCACTGGGCTCAAATTATCGAGCTTCCAAGTCCCCAAATCAGCGCTTATATTCTTTCGGAATATGAGAAGTTGGACTACCGCGCTGGCAATCAAAGTGGAAAATAACAAGAAAAGACTCCACCGAAATCTATGCTTTTGATTCAAAACGATACAGAAAGTATTTATTGCTAATTTTATTTACCGCAAATGTGTGATATCTCAATAACATTGACAGGAAATGTAAGTGTTCTTTTGCCCTGTTGACTTCTATTTCTCATTTAAATGTTTCACTTTGTCATGTATTTTAATACTAAAATTCATCATTCAGAAAAAATGAAACTCTTTTGTCTTCAGTAAATACAGTTTTCTGAGCCCCGACATTTGTCTTTAGCACAGCTTTTGTTTGAAAATTTCCATAGCAATGAAGTCTTCTATTCGCGTAAACAAAAGCACATGAGATTCTTCAGTATATACATCTTGAGAACTCCGGTTCTTATATGTAAGCCTTCTGGTTATTATATTTCTGTCTAGTCTTACTACCAGCATGTGACGTAAATTCTGGTTTTGTGACTTGTGTAAGTACGAGCTCTACCATCATCACGGAAGAAAAGAAAGAGTATATCTTCATGCAATGACCTTAGTGAGAAAGGAGAAAAAGAGAAAAAAGAGAAGAGTGTTGAACTCTTAATTGCGAGTATTTGGCCGATATGACATTTTTTAGTAACAGATGAAATATGCAACTACTCGCAAACATTTAAGAAAAAACACTAGTGAGTTTATCCAAATTATCATGGAATATTCTTATAAAACAGAAGACTAATGTAATTTTAAATTATGATAATGTCACATATGTTCGTCACATTTTGAAGGATAGCAACGGCAACACAAACTGTTCGTTCTGAAATAAGAGCTACTGGTATACTTCCATGTCTGACCTTCATTTGTAGTGAATCAAAGTCCATAATTACATGAATCAGTGTTCTTATTTTGAAAAAAATTAAGTAATGGCGAATAAAATTACAATTAAATTTCTCAAATTTCGAAGTCAAGTTTTCTTGTCGCAGAATGAAAATTAAGTAATATTACATTCAATTAGCGATACTACAGTGCTCTTTCTCTATTATTGCACTTTTAGACTAAATTAACCGTTTTTCATATTTACACTTTTTAGAATTGTATCTATTATTTAAATCACAAAAAGGACCTATTTGAAAGTGGCTCACTCTTTGGTTCTTGATATTCAGGTAAACCTTCAGGGTTATTCTAAGAGATAAAAAAAATATTTAGATTATTCAAAACCGAAAGCAAGGAATTTAAACAAACATAATTAGTTATTCTTCAACTTATTTTTAATTAATTCTGGGATATAATGAAAAAAGTTAATTTATTACAATAGTGTTAAACAAGATTGAAGCCTTTTTACGTATTTAATTCCCACGAAACATTCAAATAGAATTTTATCAGAACATTTTCAGCAGTTACCTTTTATTACAATAGAAAATTTGTAGTTCTTCGAAAGCAAATTTGGGGTTCCTTAAAAATATTTAAATCGAAGAAAATATGCGCCTTACATCATTAAAAAATTGATACTTTTTAAATTGAGCAATATTCAATATATATAGTTTGCTTTAGAGCAGCACAAACACTCTAGAATTTGTGTAGGAAAAAGGGGGGAAATTTACCGCAGCGCGAGAAAAAGTAACGCAACGGAGAAAAAAGTAAACTAATGCGAGAAAAAGGACCGCAACGCAACCCAACGTGAGAAAAGGTAACGCAACAAGAGACATTGAAACACAAAGCAGGAGAGCGCAAAACGACAAAATTTAACTTTACGCGACAAAATGTGATACAGAACCACACAACGTAATGCATACACGAATATGTCAAATAATGTAAAAACTGCAAAATAATGTAAATCAACGTGATGTTAGTATCGCAATGAAATGCCACGCACTGCAATGCATCTGACGCTTTGGAACGAGTTAGGTGCGGCTGGAACGCGCGGTTGCTCGACTTCGGAACGGCCAATCAATGGCAGTCCGTCCGCAGAAGACAAATGAACCCCGCGATATACGATTTTCCGGAGGGCCTGTTTTTCCGCCACTGTTGGCGAGCACTGCAGGATCCTTTCCCCTCTACACTTTCTGGTGCGTCCGAGTGGCTGTGATTTGCTACATTGTATGTCCTTTTGCAAATGCCCTAGTAATGTTGACATCAATGAAATTTTTTCTAGCGATAGGTTCGTCACTGTAACGAAGCTGAAGGGCAATCACCGTTGCCTGACGAAAAACGGAGCGGCATGTGTCTGCAGTCCGAAAAACGGACTGTAGTCATTACACGCAACATTCAGCAAGTCGATGACATCATTCGTGAAGACCGCTGGGTGACGGGTAAAGTGAGGGACGTTATGAACACAATTTACAGTGCTGACATCCACTATTACATTGCCATACACATTTTTCATTCTTTCTTGAATACTAATGGGCATTCACGAATTCAATCACACAGCGCTCTCTTACGAACATCGATGTCCGCCATTTTGCAAACGAGTGCTACGCTGCCACATGCTGACGATTACTGCTGCTGTGGTTTGTAGTAGGTTTGAGAAATAGGGAAAAATTCAATATTTTTACTTAACTAATTTTATTGAAATAGAAAAAATAGGAAGCATTACTTTGAGACTGGCTCTCGTAATTTATTTGAATACATATTTTGCATAAAAAAAATCGAAATTGATGAGGTTAAGTAGGGACAACGGTATGATGACAGATTAAAAGTACTCCTATTGAATGTTAGTCAATTAGTCAGTGATTGCGCTCGTAATGTGCAAGTGACGTATATTTTTCACTCTAAATTAATACGTAAATACATTTAAAAAATATTTTTGAATCTTTTTGTGGAGAAAATGAATAATCATTTTGTATACGTGTTTCGTTGAGATACTACATGAAAGGATAATAGGATTTACAGGCGTGTTTACTGAATAATATGATCTACATCATATGGCTTTTTAAATAATGTTTACATGCTGAACTCAGCACGAAGCATAGGATGTAACAGTGTTTTAGCCCAATTAAAAGATTAGATTGATATATCTCGTTTCACAGGATAAGAGAGCTTCTGAAACGATATAAAACTGATATATAAAATTCCTTTTCAAACAGAACAATGAAGTGGTCGTTGTCAACATAGTGTAGCGACGAATACCGCGTTGTAGTCAAGTACCGATACTAATAGTAGGATGCAACACTGCAAGATTTTCAATATTAACAAGCGATCACGAACAAAATGGCGAGTATAGGTTCTATCAGCGAAGGTTAAAGAGGCCAAAAAGGGGTTTCGATTTTAATTGTAGCATTAATATTTGGTAGATTTATTTACAAGTGGATTTATATGTAAATTCATTGTTTCATACAGACGCTATAACATCCTGTTGTACAAATTTCGGATTTTTTATTGACTGTATTTATTGTACGTAATTATACCTTCAAGCTACCAGTTTCGTAATATAACTAACGTGAAAGTTCTGTGACCTGATGAAAGCTCAATATTCGTGTTATAAAAGCTCTTTGTCAATGCAACTTGAGTACAGGTGTTGCGTGACTATTTTATTACATACAATAATTTTGATGGAGAGATGTTTATTGATTGCATACAGTAATCATGATTTTATGAATAAATTAGTATCATTATAGTGTGAACAAAATTACTTTAAGTTAAAAGTTATAAAAAAGTGTTAAATACGTACCGTTTTAACAGTGGAAGAAAAGAACTGATATTGTGATGTTATTATTGATTGCACAACAGTAATCATGGCTATAATATTATGAACCATTCAAGTATTACAAATGCATTACATTAACATATTTCATTTCTGTGGATTGTTAGGATACTGAAGTTTAATCGTCCGTGATTATACGTAAAACATTTATTCCGTATCCAGAAGACTCCCACAATTATCACTTTTGCGCGTTCGACTTTCTAGCGTTTCGTATTCTCAGATTGCCCGTATGTGTCTTTACGCCTCATACGTTGCTCATATTGGTTCGACTCCGGTTGATTTGTCAGGGCGAGAGCACGTCAGTCCTGTTCTGTAGAGGTCCAGGATTTGGAACAGGGTTACTCGTACATACCTTCATGATAGGAGAGAAACTACGAATACGTAATCCCAAGTAAATCAACAGGCCTGACTAATTTTGTTAATGGCATATTTATTCGCCGGGTTTTGATCAACTAAACGAGACTAGTAAAACGGGAGTATTAATGAGAAGGTCGCACACTGAGACGGGGAAAACGGAGGGGGAATGGAGCGGGAAAAACGGAGCGGGAAACGGCAGCGACAGGTAAATTAACCGTCGCTCAGCTATGGATTCTTACTTGAGCTGCAATATTTGTTCCTGCACTGAATACCGCAATACGACTTTGATATTTGAGCCACTAGATGTTTTATTGGTTCCTCCGGATCCGTGCTGGTCAAAATATACCAATACACTTTCATTAATAGTTTTTAGAAAAAAACATTTCTTTGACATTTATCTTCATTTCAGACCTTTACTTTGTGTGATTTCCCGCCACCTCGCAGCAGGACCCCTTTCCCACAAAAGTAAACAGAGTAAAAGTAAACGGAGGCGCGCGTGCGAATATGAGGTGAAACCGAAAACGTTAATTAAGGGGACTTTCTCCGGCGCGGAAGGACATTTGCGGGCGCGTTTAGCTCTTCGTCGGGGGCGCTGGCGCGAGCGCAGCGCTGTGGGAGCAACCTTCAAGGTGCGAGTGGACGCGCGGTGGCGGCGCCCAGATTATTCTGTTCTCGGGCGCTCATCGCGTTCGAGGGATTGCAGCCCTCCTTTCGCTGAGCCGCGACTAATTAAAACCCCCCTCCCTCCCCCTCCCCCGCGCGACGGGCGCTGGCGGCTCCGCGCATCCGCGGTGATTGGAACCGCTATGATCACCTTCGCCCCCCTCCTCCCCCTTGTTCCCGGGCCTTTACGGGGACGCGCTGCGCCGCCCTTTGTTCGGATTGCTCCCGCAGGAAACAGAATTGGTCTTAGTCCCATCCTAGCGGTATCAAATAGGAATAATCTGAACTTCGTAATTTGTGGCTGTAGAAAGGGGTTTTACGATTTTTATCCATTTACCAATGTATATTTAGAATAAAAGTGGATTCTGCGGGTAGATCGCATTGTAAAGGCAATATACTTAGAGAAACAAAAACGAGAGCAATGGATCGAATTCTTTGGAAAATGAAGCCGAATGGAAACTCACGACTTTCAAGATTGCGGAGGATGTCCGAGAGGAAAGTAGCAAAAACGGGGAACATTTTATTTTTATTTGTTTTGTAGGAAAACCAAGTTTGTATTACAGTAACTTTCTAAATTAATATTACGAGAAAATTTGACCATGCATGCAAAAAGGATATGTTCGAGTATATTGATAAGGAGGAATAAGAGAATTCTTGAATAGATTTTGTTTACGAAAATGTTATGTTTGTGTTTTAAATAGATTTTTTCTATGATTATATATTTGATTAAGCAGCTTAATACGTTTGAAATGTGTGATAACTTAAATGAAGTATTATTAGTTAAATGAAGTAAAAACAAAGTGATCTCCCAATGCTAGGAAATAACAAATTACTTTACGAAATATTTCGCTTCCTAGTATCTGTATAGACGTTTATTAAGCCACACTTATATAAATATTATCATGCGGGGCGATCTATGGAATAACTTTCGGCAACAAGCGGTGAAATGCGAAATTTAAACAGTACATTCAGGAGAATAATTAAAACAAAAAGGTTACCAGGAAGATCCGTATCAGACTAAGAAGCAGTGTGCTGTACTAGCCTTCCTGTCTTACAACAAACACTGAGTAGCCCACAGGTTTACCATTATTAAGGACAGTGTCTAAGAATAAAATTAACCCTTAAGGTGTATTGTTCTTTAGTCGCCCACGGTTGAAGACTCCTCCCAAAATAACTTTAATGAAAGAAAGTCTCCTAGTTCTCTGAAGATGGTAAAGAAAAAAATGGGCCTTTTAATTGCAGGAAGTCGGTAGAGAGAAGGACGGCACGCCACACATCCCTTCGCCTGAAGGGAAAGGATATCTTTTGGAAGAATTGACAAATCTATTAGGTGGCGATACAAAATTGATTTCGGCTCTTAAAAGCAGCTGCAGAGAATACAATAAGAGTTTGTGATAATATTTCTTGCAAATAGAAGAAAAAAATGACGTTCCCTCATAGTGAAAACATTGATACACCTGGCAGAAGCAGCAACTTGATCTCTATAAAAATAAAACTTGCCTGCATCAAAACGCTGCCCTTTGGAACGAAAAATCGGACGCACAGGGTGCTGTCAGCACGACTTGACAGTTGTTTAATTGTACTGAATTATATGCTCGCAGAGTCTGAAGTGCGTAGTGTTAGCGCGCGGCAATAAAACTTGAGCATGTTTATGCAGCACAAAAACCTTTTCAGAAGAGTTTTGTTTGGGCCGCTTGACACTTCGCATTATATAAACAATATCGCGAGAAATTATTTTGATATTTAGTGTGAATATTTCACAATTAAGCACATTATTAATTGAATATTAATTAAAATACAGAAAATTACGAAAACGTGATGTATATCTACACTGCTACCGAATTATTTGAAACTTTCATTGAACGTCGGATTATCTCTGCCTCTGGAATGACATGGTATAGAGGAAAAATATGGAAAAAATATGTTAAAAATCCTCCTCATCTGTATTTCAATTTTATGGTAAACACAATTATATACAAAATAACTTTCAGAGCTGGTAAAACTCAAAATGTTCAAGTTTTAAAAGGTTAGTTTTCAAGTTGAGATATCCATTGAAGTATTTAAAATAGAAGACCGTATAAAGCTAAATTATTGCAAGCGGGTTTGTGCATGAATTGAACAGAAGTTCTGTCTCAATAAAAGTATTTTCTTCCATAATTTTGGCTGTAAGTTCCACATAGTTTTGATAGCATATTCTATCGTACTCTAACACCAATCTTATTCTTGCCATATTAATAGTCCCA
>BOPP01000208.1:48255-90616 GCA_017312745.1 Gryllus bimaculatus
AAAGGTGTTAATACCGTTACCGTTTAACAGTGAAAGAAAAAAAATGAAATGATTGAGGGTAGTTTATTGATAGCATACAGTAATCATGGCTATAATATTATGAACCATTCAAGTATTACAAATGCATTACATTAACATATTTTCATTTCTGTGGGATTGTTAGGATACTTGAAGTTTAATCCGTCCGTGATTATACGTAAAACAATTATCCGATCCAGAAGACTCCCACAATTATCACTTTTGCGCGTTCGACTTTCTAGCGTTTTGTATTCTCAGATTGCCCGTATGTGTCTTTACGCCTCATACGTTACCGTTTTAACATGTGGAAGAAAAGAAAATCATATTGATGATGTTGATTTGATTGCCAACAGTAATCATGGCTATAATAATTATGAACCAGTCACAGTATTACAAATGCATTACATTAACATATTTTTCAATTCTGTGCGAATTGTTAGGATACTGAATTTAATCCGTCCTCGTGATTAGTACGTAAAACATTTATCCGTATCCAGAAGACTCCCACAATTATCACTTTTGCGCGTTCGACTTTCTAGCGTTTCGTATTCTCAGATTGCCCGTATGTGTCTTTACCGCCTCATACGTTGCTCATATTGGTTCGGACTCCGGTTGATTTTGTCAGGGCGAGAGCACGTCAGTCCTGTTCTGTAGAGGTCCAGGATTTGGAACAGGGTTACTCGTACATACCTTCATGATAAGAGAAACTACGAATACGTAATCCCAAGTAAATCAACAGCTGACTAATTTTGTTAATGGCATATTTATTCGCCGGGTTTTGATCACACTAAACGAGACTAGTAAAACGGGAGTATTAAATGAGAAGGTGCACACTGAGACGGGGAAAACGGGAGGGGGAATGGAGCGGGAAAAACGGAGCGGGGAAACGGCAGCGACAGGTAAATTAACCGTCGCTCAGCTATGGATTCTTACTTGAGCTGCAATATTTCGTTCCTGCACTGATAACCGCAATACGACTTTGATATTTGAGCCACTAGATGTTTTATTGGTTCCTCCCGGATCCGTGCTGGTCAAAATATACCAATACACTTTCATTAATAGTTTTTAGAAAAAACATTTCTTTGACATTATCTTCATTTCAGACCTTTACTTTGTGTGATTTCCCGCCACCTCGCAGCAGGACCCCTTTCCCACAAAAGTAAACAGAAGTAAAAGTAAACGGAGCAGCGCGTGCGAATATGAGTGAAACCGAAAAGCGTTAATTAAGGGGACTTTCCTCCGGCGCGGAAGGACATTTGCGGGGCCGCCGTTTAGCTCTTCGTCGGGGGCCGCTGGCGCGAGCGGCAGCGCTGTGGGAGCAACCTCAAGGTGCGAGTGGACGCGCGGTGGCGGCGCCCCAGATTATTCTGTTCTCGGGCGCTCATCGCGTTCGAGGAGATTGCAGCCCTCCCTTTCGCTGAGCCGCGACTAATTAAACCCCCCTCCCCCTCCCCCCTCCCCCGCGCGACGGGCGCTGCGGCTCCGCGCATCCGCGGTGATTGGGAACCGCTATGATCACCTTCGCCCCCCTCCCTCCCCCCTTGTTCCCGGGCCTTTACGGGGACGCGCTGCGCCGCCCTTTGTTCGGATTGCTCCCGCAGGAAACAGAATTCGGGTCTTAGTCCCATCCTAGCGGTATCAAATAGGAATAATCTGAACTTCGTAATGTGGCTGTAGAAAGGGGTTTTACGATTTTTATCCATTTACCGATGTATATTTAGAATAAAAGTGGATTCTGCGGGTAGATCGCATTGTAAGGCAATATACTTAGAGAACAACAACCGAGAGCAATGGATCGAATTCTTTGGAAATGGAAGCCGAATGGAAACTCAACGACTTTCAAGATTGCGGAGGATGTCCGAGAGGAAAGTAGCAAAACGGGGAACATTTATTTTTATTTGTTTTGTAGGAAGACCAAGTTTTGTATTACAGTAACATTTCTAAATTAATATTTACGAGAAAATTTGACCATGCATGCAAAAAGGGATATGTCGCGAGTATTTGATAAGGAGAATAAGAGAATTCTTGAAAGATTTTGTTTACGAAAATTGTTATTGTTGTAGTTTTTAAATAGATTATTTCTATGATTATATATTTGATTAACAGCTTAATACGTTATGAAATGTTGATAACTTAAATGAGTATTATTAGTTAATGAGTAAAAACAAAGTGATCTCCCAATGCTAGGAAATAAACAAATTACTTTACGTAAATATTTCGCTTCCTAGTATCTGTATAGACGGTTTATTAGACCCACACTTATATAAATATTTATCATGCCGGGGCGATCTTGGAATAACTTTCGGGCAACAGTCGGGTGAAATGCGAAATTTGAAACAGTAAATTCAGGAGAATAATTAAACAAAAAGGTACCAGGAACGATCCGTACTCAGACTAAGAAGCCAGTGTGCTGTACTAAGCCTCCTCGTCTTACAACCAACACTGGAGTAGCACAGGTTACCATTATGTAAGGACAGTGGTCTAAGATAAAATTAACCCTTAAGGTGGTATGTTCTTTAGTCGCCCACGGTGAAGACCTCCTCCCAAAAATACTTTAAATGAAAGAAACATCTCTGTTCTTGAAGATGGTAAGAAAAAATGGGCCTTTTAATGCAAGGAGAGTCGGAGAGAGAAGGGACGGCACGCACACATCCCTTCGCCTGAAGGGAAAGGATATCTTTTGGCAAGAGATTGACACATCTATTAGGGGGCGATACAAAATTGATTTCGGGCCTCTTAAAGCAGCTGCAGGAGAATACAATAAGCAGTTTGTGATAATATGTTCTTGCAAAATAGAAGAAAAAAATGACGTTCCCTATAGTGATAAAACAGTTGATACACCTGGCCAGAAGCAGCCAACTTGATCTTATAAAAATAAAACCTTGCCTGCATCAAAACAGCTGCCCTTTTGGAACGAAAAATCGGACGCACAGGGCTCTGTCAGCACGACATTGACAGTTGTTTAATTGTCTGAATTATCATGCTCGCAGAGTCTGAAGTGGCGGTAGTTGTTAGCGCGCGGCAATAAAACTTGAGCATGTTTATGCAGACAAAAACCTCTTTCAGAAGGCAGTTTTTGTTTGGCCGCTTGACACTTCGCATTATCATAAACAATATCGCGAGAAATTATTTGATATTTAGTGTGAATATTTCACGAATTAGCACATATTAATTGAATATCTAATTAAAATCACAGAAATTACGAAAACGTGATGTACTACTACACTGCTACCGAATTATTTGAAACTTTCATTGAACTCGGAGTTATCTCTGCCTCCTGGAATGACATGTATACGAGGAAAATATGGAAAAAAATAATGTTAAAAATATCCTCATCTGTATTTCAATTTTATGGTAAACAACAATTATAACAAAATAACTTTCAAGAGCGTGGTAAAACTCAAATGTTCAAGTTTAAGAAAGTTAGTTTTCCATGTCTTGAGATTCCATTGAAGTATTTAAAATAGAAGACGTATAAGCTAAATTATCAGCGGGTTTGTGCAATGAATTGAACAGAAGTTCGTTCTCATAAAAGTATTTTCTTCCATAATTTTGGCTGTAACGTTCCACATAGTTTTGATAGCATATTCTTCGTACTCTACACCATCTTATCTTTGCATATTAATAGCCCAATCTTTCAGAATGTGCGTAACTTCATTTGTGATTTGTGGTGTAAATTTGTATTTTCTTTCTTCACAAAATTCTTAAAATTACTTCCACCCACTTCCTCCTATACGTTTTCTGTTGGCATTTAATCTTTAATAATAGATTCTATATCGGGATTTGGTTGATTAACAAAACATATAATTTTAATATTAAACTGATGCTCACAAGTCATTATGGACATAAGGCAACTGCTACCGATGACAACAAAAAGGTAAACGAAGTTATTACAACGGAGTACAAAGTTGATAAACATATGGCGATAGAGATCTGGTATTGGTTTAATTTGAAAATATTCTTTTTTAGCATTGGTTACGTATCCCGGAGAGACATAAAGTGAAATATACAGTGTAATAATTTTAAAGCAGTGGCGATTTCTAAATTTCTCTTCACAGAACATTCCTTCGTCATGGATAAGGGAAGAAACCTCGGTCGTGCGAAGAACGTTTAGAGCCTTTCTGCAGAACCTCGTCATCTTCCATAACCCTACGTCTCTCCTTGACCTCGCAAGTGCCGGTTTGCCATCCCGCTCTTTCAGCGAGAACGTAACCTCCCACTCTGTTTCTCTGGCGGCCTCTTCCCGCGTCGTGTGGGAGAGCTGATGGAAGCCAAGAGACACCCACCTTCGCCTCCCGCTCCGGCTTTTTTCGCGAGGGCTGACAAAGAAAATTGCCTGTCACTGCGCGGAAATTCTGCTCCGTTGCCGCGGCGTGCCCCCTGCTGCCGGCGACTCCGTAGCCACCGTCGTTTCTTGCCCCAATTCGTCCGTTTCATCCTCGTCGTCGGCTGCCTTCTTCAAACCTTGCTCCCAGGCTTATTACTGCCTTTTACACGACAGCGCGAAGGACCTGTGGATAAAGGTTTCACCGTGGAGATTCTAGACATGACCTGGAGATCCTACAGTTTGATTCTCGACGGCTGCAGAATTTTCGACACAAGCTAGATAGTCAGGTCGTGTCCAGTGGCTGTCTGGAGGAGAATCCTAGCGGCCGGCAGCTCTTGTCGGTAGTTTTCCGCTTCTCCGATCAACATCACTTGCACTGACGTGCATTATACTAGAACAGGCCAGGAGACCGGTCGGGAGCTTGGAGCTTGTCCCGGCTGGGGAGGTGCCCCGCTGATGGGAGATACCTTCTTGGGGAAAACCCAGTAGTGGTTAACTAATAATTAATACCTAACCCCTGGTGGTTAGGTATTAATCACAACACACACTGAACATAAAGGAACTAAATTGTGGTGAAGCGTAAACATAATGATATTGTATGAAGAAGAGCATATGAGAAATATAGCCTAGCAAGAGCGCAGGAAAGATACGAACAAAACCAACGCAGTGGTGTGGGGAGGCAGATCGACGAAAGTGAGCGCGGAAAAAGAATAGAGGTGCATGCACGAGAAAAACAATTACTATGAAAGAAAGGTAGGATTGAGACGAGGAATTGTAGGGAAGGAATGGAGGGTCAAGAGAAGGTCAGACACAAGAAGTAGCAGGAGCGAATATAGAAAAGCGAAAGAAATAACGGCGGAGGCAGAAAGTCGAGTTGGGATTAGTCGCGGGCGATGGATATGAGGGGCAGGCGAAGGCAGAAATGCGAGATGAGTTGCGAGTGAGGGTAGAAAATAGAGATGAGATGCAGACGAGGGAAAAAACCGAAATGAAGTGTGGAAAAGGGGCAAAAATCGAGATGAGGTGCGGACGAAGTCCAAAAGCGAGGTGGTGCGTGGCGGGAAAGAGCGCACAAAAGGTACAGCGAGGGACGAGGGTGCTTGAAGAGGGAGACTGTCGAGTAGCCTACTCCCAACACACGGCCGCGTGCACTCGAGCTGTCTCCGCGCATTGGACGCGCGCCGTGCGAACGCTGGTCGAGCACTCCGCGCGCCTTTTGTGCCCCATCTCCCGCCTACCTCCCCCTCTCTCCCCCCCACCCCCTTCCACTCTGCCGGACGCAGCACTCGCCTCGCGCGCTCGGGGAGCGACGCGGTGGCCTCCTCGGTGTCTAGGGCACTTGGCCTTCTCGGAGCTCGGTTTCATATTCCTCCAACAAGGATCCTTTCAATAGGTACCTGTCCTGATTTTTCATTCTAATTAAAAATATTCACCATTTTTATGTTTTCTGGGAGAAAAATTAGCTGCCGTCGCGCACTGGAAGTTACTGAACAATATTTTTTTCAGTATTAGTGGCTCTGTTTTTGCTAACGGCATGGACAACCATTGCTACAGTGAGCAAAGCGATTGCGAACAATTCACGTTTGTACTGTGATTGCTCGCTACTTACTGGTTATGACTGACAGATTGCTGGTTGGAAAATAGTTCATTTCATGATATATTGTAACCCTGTGTAACTAAATCTCACGATTAATTTTCTTTGTTCGTCAGCTAGATACTGGGGATTCGTCGCAACTACTGTGATAATGGAACAATTTGTATTAAGTGGCATAATTAAATTGATTATACTTAGGTGAAGAAGACGATGAATTAAAATTTACGATACTACGCCACAGTTCCATTATTTCAGTTCAGTTTAATATTTAAAAATTCATTTGTTTAGATTTAATGTAAAAAATCGCGACCAAATTTCTTCCTGGAGAATTTTAGCAGTCATCTGCACGGGCTAATTTTTTCCGTAGTTTCTTTGATCAATATCAAACGAATGTCGCAGCAGTACTGTACCAAACGGGCCACAAACCGCGCCCGGCTTTCTTGTCCTATCCTCACCGCTTGCACTCACTTACACTAATACGCACAACACTATTATACTTGTCGGGAGACTGGTCGGGAGCTGGTGGGAGATACCTTGATGGTACCGAAATGGTAGGAGATATCTGCTTGGGGAAACCGGCTCGCTGGAGCGGGGATGCGTTGTCTGTTTGTTCGCCCCTACCGCTATTGGTTGGCGCGTGCTCCGCGCCAAATTGAACCAATCGCTGACGCACCTTCGCTCCGTGATGAGAGCGCTGCACCTCGCCAAAGGGCGCCGAACTTCGCTGTAGCGCGATTTGTAATTACTCCGGAAAGGACGGACAGAGGAGACCGAAGCATTCGTTGAATGAGGAACTGGTTGAGGCCTACAAATGCATGAGGTATTGTTGCTTTTTCGAATATGTGTCACAAGACCGCGTCTAGTTTGAGCAAATTACAGTAATGATGGTTTAATTTGTCTTCCAGGGGTTGATTAACTTTATAACGAGTGAATGCTAATAGTACAATGAGGAAATGCTAGTTCAACTGAAAAACGAACATGGTAATTTGAGAAACGAAGCACACCCCACCACTTCATCGATTGATTGAAGAATTAATTATTCTGGGCGCATCAACTACTAAGGTCATTATTTTCGTAAGTGTAGTGCATGTTTGTTTATCGCGGGAGGTAGCGGTGATCTTCCCCCGACATCCGGCCTCGACCTGCCTGTCGGCTTGCTGGGTTTTTCTTCAACCAGGTATCTCCCACCAGGGCGGCCCCGTCTCTGCCAGGCCAAACTCTAAACCCCTGACTGATCTCCCAGTGCGTGTGGTTGTGTAGTGCGAGTAAGTGTAATTGCGGGGAAGCAAGGAGTGAGGATAGGACAAGTGAAGGAAAGATCGCGCGTGGTCCGTTTGTTAGGGTGGTGCTCCGGCATTCGATTGGTGTTGATCCGAGAAACCACCAGAGCAGCCGGTCGCTAGAATACTCCCCCAGACAGCGGGTGAAAGCGAACTAGCAAACCAAATCCTACCACCGTCGAGACTCGAACCTAGAACCTCCCCGTCAGAAGCATTGCAGTGACCTCAATTGACGCTCTGAGCCACCTACGCAGGTCATATTGCCAAAACACCAAGAACATAGAATCTAAACGATTTGTCATCGTGTATTAGATGCAGCTCGAGGCCGCTACTTCACCAAGGACATCGAACAACGTCAAACACTTCAGAAATTGCTTGGAAGCCATGGGTAATGAAAATGTAGAAGGGTGAGGAATTAGCAATTCAGTTATGAATGTGGAAGGAATTAATTACTAATTCAATAATAGCACTGTAACCGTGTCATCAGAAAGCTCAAAACTTTGTTGTTACATGTTTTTTCTTCAATAACATTATATTTGCACTTTTGTATCCAAATAAGTAATAGCAATGATGCGAAATACGGAAAGGATTTAGATTACATGTTAAATGGTTGTATAATGACTGACTATAGTACTGGGGTGTCAGATTCGCTTTAAACGTAACGTATTGCTCTCTCAGACATAATAGAAGTTTTACTGTATTAACGGTAAATAAATACACGTAGATCGCGGAAGAGATAAAATCACCCGACGAAGATCTAAGAGAGTCTATGAAGAAATATAAGCTAAAATGACAAGGGTATAAAATTAGCAATATGTTACCCGTATGCTATAAATAACTACAATTAGCTTTCAGACATCCGTATTATCTAATAGCTTTTACTCGTTTCGTTTCTGCAAGTTTTCTTTGTGAATAATAACGATGCATCCCCTTCGTTCAAACATTAGAGTTTGGACATAGAAGATAATTTCGAAAACGGAACAGAGTCCATTGCGTACCAAGTGCGAGTTACGTCGCGAGAGCTTGTGTGAGAATGAGCACGAAGCGATTTGGTGGACCAAACCCTGTCCGAGCAGAGTCGATGCGGTACGACGGGGAAGCAGGCGCTCTCGCTCGGTGAAACGTTGAACGCGGGGGCGTCGGGTCGCGTCCCGACGCGTCGCACTGACTGCACTCCCCGCCCCGCCCCCGTCCCCAAACCCGCTTTCGCCCCCGCCTCGCCCCGGCATTAGCCCGGCCCTCGCCGCGGCCTCGCCCGCCGCCGGCCTCGCCCGGCCCTCGCCCGGCCTTCGCCCGGCCTCGCCCGGCTCCTGCGCGCCTCGCCCGGCCTCGCCCGGCCTCGCCCGGCCCTCCGCCCGGGCCTGCCGGCCTCGCCGGCCTCGCCCGGCCTCCGCCCGACCTCCCCGGCCCTCGCCGGCCTCGCCGGCCTCGCGGCTCGCCCGCTCGCCCGGCCTCGGCGCGGCTCGCCGCCGTCGCCCGACCTCGCCCGGCCTCGCCCGGCCCCGCCCGGCTCGCCCAAGGGCCTGGCCCGGCCTCGCCGCCTCGCCCGGCCTTCGCCCGGCCTCGCCCGTCCTCGGCCGGCCATCGCCCGCGGCCTGCGCCCGCCCTCGCCCGGCCTCCGCTCCGGCAGTCGCCCGGGCCCTCGCCACGGCCCTCGCCCGCCTCCGCCCGGCCGTCGCCCGGCGCTCGCCCGGCCTCCGCCCGCTCGCCCGCCTCGCCTTGCCCCGCCTCGCCCGCCTCGCCCCGACCGCCCCGCCTCGCCCGCCTCGCCGCCTTCGCCCCGCCCTCGCCCGCCTCGCCTCGCCCGCCCGCCTCGACCCGCTGCGCCGCGCTCGCCCCGCCTCGCCGCCGCCCGCCCCGACCGGCCTCGCCGCCGGCCTCGCCCACCGCCTCGCCGCCATCGCCCCGCCTCGCCCCGCCTCGCCTCCGCCGTCGCCTCGCCCCGCCCCGCTCCTTCGCCTCGCGCCTCGCCCCGCCTTCGCCCGCCTCGCCCATCGCCTTCGCCTTCGCTCGCCCCGCCTCGCCCCGCGCCTCGCCCGCTCGCCCGCCTCGCCCGCCTCGCCCTCGCCCCGCCCCCGCCTCGCCCCGCCTCGGCCCTCGCCTCGGCCCCGCCTCGCCCCGCCTCGCCCCCGCCCGCCCCGCTCGCCCCCTCGCCCACGCCTCGCCCCGCCTCGCCCCGCCCCGGGCCCCGCCTCGCCCGCGCCTCGCCCCCCGCCTCGCCCCGCCTCGCCCCGCTGCACGAGCGCCGTTGCCAGGGAGACGGCGGTCGCTTCATCACAATGCAACGCGGCGGCCCAGCCGGGGCTCCGCGTCCTCCACTTCGCCATGGGCTGCGTTCGCATGCTCATCCAGCTGGCTTCGGCTTAGAAACGGCAACGGAGCAATGCCATATTATGTTTTCGCAGATTCGAGGGTTAGGGAACCGACCCTTACAATAGTCTCTGCAAAAGAAGATCTAACTTTTCTTCCGGGGTCTTTTCCCAGCTGCTGGGTTTGCCGACTTCGACTATCTGCGTTGGGTATCTACTATGCTCCGCATGGGAACACATATTAACCTTTTCACACTAGACACACACTTTCGGGATTCTCAGTCTGTGGTCAGCAGACTCTCAAGGCTTTCCGTGACAAGCTCATACATGAAATACTAGGGACAAACAACCATGCCCACGGCGGGACATCTTTTTTGTTTTCCACAACTTTAATTTCTGTCTCTTCAATCCACTGATTGAACAGAGGTTAGCTTGAATTAATACTAGAACTAGGTTAGGGCATAGACAGGCGGGGAGTTCATGGCGGGACTCAAACCCGAGACACTTTAGACCGAGTCACTGAGTCGGCACACGTTCTAGCCAACTCGGTCGTCCAGGAGAAGTACTCACTGCATTCCTTTTACTTCACTGATCGATCCAATGAGAACTAATTAAGTAGATATGATCTTGTGGATCAATTGCTAGTTTTATCTTTCAAAACATTTCCAAGAACTTCCCGGAAGACATAAAGAGTATTTCCAAGAAATAAACATCTTTTAATTCATCCACAAAGTTGTATTTTCGTAACAAATCTCTTAAAGTACTGGGTCTTCCTCCACCCAGAAAATAACCTTCCAATGTGAAACTAAGAGATTCCGCAATGAGTGTGGCAGCAAAGCAATAAGTAAGGCATTCACAAATAAAGTTACATTATTATGTAAAAAAGTGGTCGCCAAGTGAATGAAAATTGTTTGTTGTAACCCTGAAGAAACATTAATTGAAGCTGAAACTTAGGCATTAAAAAAAGGTTTGGTGGTCATCTATGACCTAAACACAATGAAAGAATCTCCAGTGGGTGGGTGAATATTGATTTGGGGCGCGTTATCTAATGTAATTAGTCCCGTGAGTGTAGTACATTTATATAATTTATCCCCTTCAGGTATCTCCCCCTCTCAACCTAGCCGTGCTAGTACAGTGTATGGTTACTGATTTTCCATTCGTCTGTTTTTGATTGGTCATGGGGTATTTTAATCACGAGTTTGATCAAAGTCTGAGGGACATAAAAACATATTTTTCCTCTGAGTATGAGAAAAATAGCAAGTGTTCGACATAAGAGAATGATTTCTACCTATGTAATGTATTCACATTGAAACGCATAATTAGAAGCATGTTTTGAGGTTAATTATTTCAATTTCGCAAAACATAATCAGCAATATCACGTTAATTATAGAGTTAATTATTAGAAGAAAGACAATGATTAAAGTTCAACGTATTCCTGGTGAAATATTTACACAATTGAGTAAATAGTTTCTTTATTGTTCTACACCTAAAATGTGAAGGAAATATTTTTATGTGTTTGCTAAATTCTCGCAAAATTCATTAATCACAAAAATAGGCCAGTTGTTAGGACACAAGCCTTTAAAAACGCGTATGTTATGAATCGCGAAAAATATGGTATTGAATATTTAAAATTTGGTATTCTGGAATCCGACAATTCAAAAACACGAAACCGCTTTAATGTAGCGTTTGTCGCTTGTCTCTTTAAAACGAAAAACTCGTGTCTCTACCCTTAACCTTCATTGCAGCAGTCGGGTGAAAATACTGTCATGTTCTTCGTCTCCCTGCGCCACCCGTGCCGCCTCAGCCAATACATCGCAGGCAGAGGCGGGGTTGCATGTGATCGTTCGCATTCGAATTTGATCAGGTAGATCGGCACGTGGCAGCAGGAAATGCTTTTCTCCTGAATTCATTACTCTTCCAACAATATTCCCATTGCATTTCACATTCAACGGAATTGAATATTGCGTCGAATGCGCATTTCAAAAACCCTGCATGTGACTATCTCTGTTATCTAATGTTGATGTGTCGTTCTTTTTTAGATGACGAAAACAACCCTGATTCATTGCAATGAACAGATGGAACTTCAGTTAACTTTTTGTTATTCAAACTCACTGTAATTTTATGCCCAATTGATGTTTTCATAAATATATTTGTCTCTTGAGTATTCATATCTGTTGGTTCTATTGAAATTGTTCCCCTACCCCCAGACCAGGCAGAACGTAGCTCGCAAAAAATGAGTATGGCTGTATATAATATAAAATATAATTTAAACAAATAGTCATGGATATAACGAAGTTTTATCAAGTTTTCATTAAATTCAATCAACATACTTGTATGGCTTATATATATTAATCGTGGTTTTCATTTTATATTTTCAGATAAAATTTACTGCCTGACAGCGCAATTAGGAGAAAAACGAGATGGATAATAAAACCAATATTTTTAATTATTACATTGAAAAGACTTTTATTCAACACACATAGGTACATTTTTAATAAATTACAAATGTACATATCATTTCATCAATCTTTAACAAAAATGTTCGGATTTTAGATGTAAATATTTTACGCAAAAAAAGAAAGAAATGTATTCGTTCAGAAGTATATTTTATGAATTTTCACCCGGTTAATATTTCGTTTGATGTAAAATGATTTTGTATGATTTAAGATAACTTGGAAGGGATATGAATTAAGGGTAAATTATGGTGAACGTAGATGATTCACGAGAAATAAACTAGTTGCTACCACACACTTATGCCAGATCCTTCGCAACCTGGTTGACCAGGAATGAATGATGCGATATAAACTAGTGGTGCTACAACAGCACAGGTTTTTACGCATTATTTATAACGGCTTCGTACTATCATAGTACTAAATGAACCTGCAATAGTGTTTTCAACTTGCAAAAAAATATTCTCCGCACCTAAACTGGAACTGGAGGCAATCAACTTCATTCGACATGCGCTGTACTAATCTACCACGCAGTCGGTCGTGTGTCGTAACTTTCGCCAAAGCTTAAAAATTAATGATCTCTTCCACTATTTCCTACTTCCGTGCTCTAGTTATTACCCTAAGATAGTAGTAAAAAGTGTTTTGTTTTGTTGCAATTTACAAAATAAGAGCCATCGCCATTTAAATATGGAAAAGTCACCTGCATGCGGGCTTTGTGCGGCATGATAGTCTCGTTGACGAATGGAGTCAATTGGGTTTGAAGCTGTTTACGTAGATAATTGCGACATGGTCGGGCCACTATTTAAAGTATTTGGCAACTCTCCAACCCGCGCTGTGGGAAACACTGTCGGCCGCCGGCGCCTTTGTCCGCGGAAGCCCGGGGCTGGTGGGAGAGAGGGAGGGAGGGGGCTGTGGAACGTAATTCCAACTCTTGAGCGTGTTTATTGAGTGGGCGCTCTACCCGGAACTCGCCTGTTGACTCAGCCCCGCGGTTTGCCAGCCGCCCGTCGAGCCGCACTCGCCCCTTCGATGATTTATTCTCGTGGCGAGAGCAGGCTGGGAGCGGAAGGGCAGGTCAGGGGAGGCGGGACGCACTGAGAGAAGGCAGGGAGGGGTGGCGGAGGTAATACGGAAGTACTGTGGACTTTAAAAAGAAGGCAGGGGTGGCAGGAGTGGCTTGGGGGCTGGCAGGACACAGTTAGGTCTGAGGGTGGGGCTGTAGACAGGGATCGTAGAGGTAATAGGAAGTGTTGTGGGCCTCGCAAACGAACCTTGGGGCGGCAGGAGTGGTTGTGGGGCTAGCGGGAGGTACTGTGGAGGTGGCGAGGGCCGATGTATAATATTTGGAAGAGGGCTGCAGGCTTGGAGATTGGGAGACAGCTGTGGTTGGCGAGGACGAAGTGAATGGCGAATTCAGAGATGATGTCAAGAGATAGCTGGAGAAGGTTGGGGACTGTGGAGACTTGGCGGGGCAATGGAAAAGGCTGTAGACGCTGGAGTGCAGGCTGGAGGTGCTCACTAGAAGAGGCAATGGAAGTTCCTTTTGTGAAAGGAATGTTAATGGAAGATTTACAAATGTATGATGTTTAAAATACCATATAACTTCGCGGGCTGGAGAAATTTTCCGGTTAGAACAGATTTCCGGTTAAAACGGCTTGTACAGTTTCCGCTTTACACAGATTCTATTAAACTGCGAATAGAAGATAATGATTTATATTTTTGACTGAGAAATGTGTAGTTTCATGTGAAAAGCAAACAAACAGAGTTTCCTCAATATCTTGTAAAATGCAAGTGATAAAATGGAAACGAATACGTACTCCAATTAGGCACATTCCTTCATGCACTTCCGTAAAAATTGCACTGCAATCGTTTAAAAATGACAGGGGGAGCTAATGTTACGCGACATTTTAGAAAGTGTGCTGTAGGTAAGGTGAGACCTAGATAGAGATGACAAATCTCATTAAGTTTCATTTGAACGTTTTTAATTAAAAAAACTTCATAGTATTTATGAAGTAAGGATTCATTTAGCGTGGATCCGTGCTCTGACAATGAAAATTAATAGCGCGAAGAGTCCACTGATTCAGCTAACCGGTAGCGGTCACAGTGTATTCTACCGCTTCAGCTATTCGTCTTCAAATCTTAAGTTATAGACGACATTGAATGGAAGGAAAGATTGAAACATGTTGATGAGAGCTGTATTTAATACTAATGTTTGAAATGTCATGAGAGTAATGTTCGTAAAAGAAGCTTCACAGTAGAATTGATTAAGTTTATATTTGGTTCATTCGGCACACCATTTCATCGATTTATATTGCAATTTCTTGCCATAATACCAAAGAATTAGTTGGGATTATTCGATCTCACAAGACCAATTTATCTATGCCCATGTTGGATCAGCTTGGCTGATATTCAAGTTTATTCCGTTTTGCCGACCTTCAAGATCGATCGTTTTCATGTGAAGAACGCAACGGACGCAGTGTTCGAAATATGCAGTCGCATTGCTGTCTTTCCCCGAACGCAAATTCCGCAGAACTCAGATTTACTCTGAACGTGTCCTTGGGTAGTTCGAGCGAGAAGGCGGCACTGGCATTGGTGCAATTGATGACGTCATAGAAGATCTAGTCGGTCGATCTAAGCTATCTTGAAAGGAGTTGCCTTTCTGGCGCCTGCTTCTGCTCCTTTTTCTATTAACGACCTTCCCAAAACCGCACTGAACGCCTTCTCTACTGGAAGCTGAGGAGTCCTTCGCCTCATTCCCCGGTCGCTTTTGAAATTCCTTTTAAACTTCTGTCATGAGAGTTATGGGACGACATAATTTCCGCTGCTGTGATTAATAGAGGAGTTCTATACAGAGAAGATGAAAGATGAATTAAAGAAGCATTGTGATGAGCTGCTTCAACACGTAGAATATGAATTACTAACACTATAAATGAAGGATGGATATTAGCAAGTTTTGAGTGTAAAATTTGTTTTCAGATCGTTAAAGATGTATTTAGTACTCCGAAAATTATCTCAATATTTTTAAACGTGGAGAGGTTTTGAGGGACGTAAAATAAAAACGTCACATGCTGTCAGAAAAAATATATTTCTAGTCATAAATATTGTTTTATAACTTTTGCTATCTAATCTTCTGTACCTTGGTTTATTGATTAATTTACATATTCCATTTACTTTTTCGACGCTCTTTATTTAAGGAAATACAATTAAAGGAGTAAAATAATAATTGAATGCATTCGAAAATCGGTACATTTTCATTGCTTCTTGAACAAATGAACTGAAGTGTCGTAAGTGATTTGAGAATGATAGAACAAATCTGTTTTACAAATTGTAATGCTTCAGTTTCGTGACTTATGGCACTGCAGCATCATAAATTGTTTGGATAATTAACCTTATATCTAGGTGACTATTCTGTAAATCAACAAATGACGTTTGAAGAAAACAACACAATTAAAACATTCGAATTTACATTATCTGACTTAAAAGTGTTACCAATACAGGTAGCGTACCCGCACTTAACAGAGTAGTGACATACTTTTGTGAACAAAAAAGAAAAAAAAAACAATTAAAAATTGAACTTTAACGCATGACGTTTAAATCTATCAGTTGTCTCCAGAATGAAAAATGATAATAAACAACGGGTAATAACTCATGAACTATTTTTCTACATTCCCAATCCTACGAGGAAAATAAAACCACTTTTACCACATAGACCATACATTACTTTTAGAAAGTCTTACTGGTTTTTATTTTATTTTAATGCGAGTATAAAATCCATTTAACGATACATTAACGACAATAGTGTTTGATGCAATCAAACAAAAGTATTTTTTCTTTGTTGCATTTACGATTTATCTAAACAGTTGCGCATCGTCTCACTTTTAACATTAGTGCTAAGAATTGAACTTTTGCATGCTTTCGAAGAACCGCTTTTACTAGCGGCTCTCTAAACATAGCATTTTAGTTCCACCCTCTTGAAGATATACTTCTACTTAATCTGCTTGAAACACTCTCAGGTTTGGTGCTGGATTTAAAATGAGCAGGTGGCCATTATTTCTTACAATTTCCATAATCTCATTAGAGAAAACATACACACAGAATTTCTTCCTTAAGTACGTGCGCCGTGAACTGTTAGTACACTAATTTATTTTTTTGTAACTAATGGACCAGATTACGAACTGCAGGTTTTCGTTTTGACCATCTTCGGTTTTAATTTTCAGATTTTGAAAGGCGGCAATCAGAAATTATTAAATAAACGTCCGGAAGCGTGGGTTTTAAAGTACGCAGTCTTACTCCGATTGCGTGAATTGGTTTTTCATCGATGCACTATAAAGTGAAGTAATTTTAGAAAACTGCATGTGTTTTCTCTTTTGATATTTTATGATATATTAAAATTACTTTTTATGACATTGAACAAATTAGCATATATTCGCCAAACGTCCATTAGCATTGAACCAATCCAGCATATATCACATATTTCTATATTATTGAAACTGAAAGTCTGTTCATGTTATCCATCAGGTTTACTCTCCCTACTTAATGTAGAGCTAAAATTACTTAATTCATTTACCACTGTGACATTGAGCAATTACCGCCTTCAAACCGAAGATATTGGTGTATAAAAAACCGCACGTTAACAGATATTCGACTAGCAGCTGTCAGATGCATTCCGATTACAAATACTTTTCATCATATCACCAACTTTTCAAAACCCTTTTAAAAGTGGACTTGGTAGATTACTTGAAGGGTAGCACTGTTTCACGATCGAATTAACCTAACGATTTTCCCATACCACGCCCTACCTAGTCTAGAGCGGGTGTAACGGAGGGTTAACAACACCTAGTACAAAGTACTATAACAAAACCTAGTACTTTCCAAATCCATTCAAGTAAAATCCGTTACTGGATACCATGTGAAATTGGTGTTCAGGCAGAATAGAAGACTTGACTCACGCTACGTAAAATAAAGCGTCATTGTATTGAAATTAAAATAAAGTCTCTCTTATCAGTTAGCTTGATTTAACAGATAACCATTATTCTTGCTTGCTCACTGGGGCTAACGAAACACATGCCTTACGAATATTTGTATTTTAGCTCTGATATTCACTTTAAATTATTATTTCATTAAATTTATAAATTAGTGATGAGCGTTGAGTTGTGGTTTCTAGTTAATTAATGTAACAATTTTCCGTCCTTTTTGTGCATGATACATTGTTTAAAAAATGGGATTTACAGAATCGATTTATGGAAAAGGGCTTGATGCTTACGTAATACAATTTGTACTCTCAACATACTGTGTTTATGCAAACTTAAGCCCAAAATTATAGCTTCAATGTATCAAGAAAATGTTTTCTGGTAAGCAGAAACTTTTTAGTGGAAGTTAACTTTCCGAAAACGTCTTCTCAAACTAAAACTTCTAGTCCTCGACGGTGCCGAGAATCCATTAATTACATTGTCATATCGGAAATCCTGTATCCGAGTCTGTATTATATATCGTCAAATGCGAGGCTCTGGTGAAAAATTGTTCTTGGAGCACACCGAAGGAAACAGTTTGGAGGAGAAATCTCGAGAAGAGAATATAATTTCTCTTACTCACAGCGACACAGCTCGATAATAAATATCGACTCTAATCAACTTACGAAGTAGTGCAGAAAAAAGTAATGGAAGTATGTACTTGTACGTATGTAATATATTTGGTTTATGTAGTACAAAAGTCATTAGAGTATTTTGTTCCTGTCTCTCGTTATAAGTATCCACGTTTTCTGCGTTCCTTTAGTGCATGACCATTACACGAGATCAGATATTTTTCCATTAGTGGGGTAAATACTGATTAGATTGTATTATACCTTGTAAGTTGCTGTGATAATGCAGTTACTTGTTATTAATTTTATATTCACATGTAGAGTAAGAGAAAAAGATAGTCTGCTGTAAACGAGTATAGGTAGGTGTGGGTGTTGAAAGGCTGTCATTATATTCTGTAAATTAAGGGCCTTTATAAAGGAACATTGCTTAAATTTTAGATCGAATATTTGAAAATTCTAATACTAAGTCAGATGAAAATAGAACAACATGTATTTGAACAGAGAATCAATATATTTCTTTAACGTTTCAAAACTATTTGAATATCTCGATGAAATGATGATGAGGAAGAAAGCAGTATAATGTTTCTTCAAAATGAAACATACTGATTTTCAAATTTCCTCGAAACAGCAAAATAATTTAGGTATCTAAAACTTGTGTCTTCGCGTACTTAACATAATTCGAATATTATTTTTTAAATTATCTTTGTTGTGCTTACCATTCCAACGTTTTCCCAATTGATAATTTCATTACTTACATTAATTCATAGATACCTACATATCATATATATACATATACATATATACACATATACATATATACACACACACATATCATACATACATATATAAACATTTCAACTCCCCTTAATTTACCTTTTCATTTAAAAACAGACATGTCTTCTCCTCCTCGTAATTGCCAGTGTGGTACTTTCGTGCACTACCACACATGCCATGTGACCAGTCGGGAGTTTAGAGCGTGTCTCGGCTGGGGTGTGGTTGGAGATACCTGGTTGGGGAAAATCCACGCAAGTCGACGTAGGTCGCAGTTGGGTCTCTCCATCCGACGGCGGAAGGTCACCGCCACCTCCCCAGAAAGAAAACGCACTACACTAACGGGGCTAATGACCCTAGCAGTTGACGAGCCCGGAATGATTAATTGCTTGTGTGATCTCGCCAGACGACCGAAATGAACGAGTGCAGTTTTCTTGCGCAGGACACTGAATGGCCAGCTGGAGCAGGGTAATCGAACGCCTCCGCGCGCCGGCACTGTCTTAGCGCGAGGCGGGGGCGGGGGCGGGGGCGGGGGCGGGGGGCGTCTGGCGTCGTGGCGGATTCCAGTCGGTTTTCCTCGCAGCGGGGCGAGCGCCTGTTGCTCTGTGACCTCCCCTCCCCTCTCCCCTCCTCCCAACGCCGGTGCTCTGCACTGGAGGCGCTCCAGGCTCAATTGCGTCCTATGGCTCTGACTGGAGAACAAATAGACAGGGGCGCCGGAAATAAAACCGGGGGCCTGGGGCAGTTGATTCAAGGGGGACCCTTATTTTAAACAACAAAATATTAGTTCTCCCCAATTCATAAACAGAAATCATTTCTCCGTGCATTAGAAATAACTTGTATCGTTCAATTTGGATTAAAGATAAATATGTTTTTCATTTCGTTTCAATGAAAAAAATCGGTGTCCCAATTAAATCAGAGCCTGGAGCAAGTTGCCCCCGTCCCCTTTCTGGGCGACCCTAAAATAGGTTCCAAAAACTTGCTTATGTGTGTGGTATACAAAATGCTACTGCCTTTAATGACTCGGGTATCAATTATTATCGATACAAGCAGAAGAAGAAAAAACTAAGAGCTGAAGTATATTCTTGGCAACCGTGTAGATTTAATTTTGTAATGCAGATTATGTAGTGCATGATGCACAATTCATTTCGTAAGATATGACACGTAAGATTTACAACCGATGGAACTATCCTGTATTTGAGGACGTCTTCTACCCTATATGGAATTACCAGACATTGTGTTAGATTATGCTATGTTCGTTACATTACGTACACTATGTTGCGTTATTATGTCACGTCACAGTAAATAACTTCACATTCTTCTGACACGTTATTTTATAATATATTACTTTACTTGGAGATTTTAAAAATTGTTGTTACGTGAGTTACATGAGTTTTGTAAAACCACTGTACATTATTGGGTTTCACATTACATTGCGTAATGTTTCTAAACGTTACACTACAATCAGAATAATGAGTTCGTCTTTTATAGCATGATTCAACGATAAAAACGGTATCAGTTCATATTCGTTGATTATTGGATGTTGTCTAATCAACTTTCTTTCATAGGGCGGCATTGTACTCGTGGCAGTTGATTTTCTCTAATGCACCGCTAGCGCCTGTTGCACGGCTCATCCTTCAACTGCCCCCCACCGCCAAACCCCACTGCTGCCTCCGCTGCTCTCAGCCGGAGTCGCTTCGCGCCAATTGTATCCTCCCGCTCCCGGGCCGGGGTTAAAAACAAAAGTTTTTATTGCGCGGAACTTTTTTTATACCTGGCGTTTCTCGCGAGACTCATTATTTTCGAGTTACTTCGCACCGCGAGTCGCCCTTACTCTCTGCGCCAGCAGCGGTGGCGCCAGAGGAATAGGAATGCCAGGAAGCCCTCAGAACGTTCAAGTTTCAGAGAATTCTTATTCTCAAATGTATTTGAAAAGTTTAAACGGACGAATTCGGCATATTTCGCGAGATCACTACAATACAACGGAATTTGATCTTAATGTCGTGTACAATAATGCTTAAATGTATTCAAAAACCGAAAGGAATGAATGATGAATATTTAAAAAAGCCTAACGAGATTTTCAGTTTGTGACAACGAAAATTAAGTTTGCAACCTCGCCTCACCGTTCCTGAGAAGTCCTTCATTGTTCTGTATATTACAGAGAACCTGAATGTGATCGACGCTTTACTCTTCCAGTTCAAGAAGAAAATGTTTCTTTTTAGGAATATGGCCCGTATATAAATATAACATTGGAAATAATATTTTAAGCCTGTTTTTATTACTTTTCAAGTTTTCAAAACATTCTGTTGCTTTGGGTAGTAAATCATTTGAAACCACATTGGTTAGAAATTGTTTAGACGCAGTGCGATAATAAGAGAATCTTTAGTAAGGAAAATAAAGGAAGTCTGAGACATTTTTGAGACTTCCATAAATACAGATATTATTTTTGGCACAATTTTATTTGTTAAGAAAAATAACACTAACTCTATATTGTTAATGTTGTGAAATCTGAGGTTGGATTAATTAGCTAGAGATAGCGAAGTCTTGGTTTTATTTAATATTTTTAATTGTGTGAAATATTCTACAAATTTTAACAGGAACAAAAATCAAAAAGCTGAAATATCAAAGAGCCAGAAATACTGGAAAATTATTTTCTTTTAGAAAAGAGGCTTACTATTCTGTTACTATAGATTTTGAAACTGATTTTCCACACACCAATTAATGTTTACTCGTATACGCAGGTTGTTTTGAATTTTATATAACATGCACCATAGTATAACATTTTTTTTATTTTATCGTAAAATTTAAAATTAATTTAAGATTAGGTAGTTAAACACATTTTTATTTTAACCGTTTATTTCGATTAAGCTTTTAAAGAAAATGGAAAAAAATTGTGGGACTGAAAGCGGTTTCTCTTCCTGCTCCTTACATCGCATTTGCGCGAGTGTATGGGCTCAGCTAGGACAGTTGGCCGCCTCGTGTGCTCGTCGCGCCGGCCAAAGGTTGCGGCCGGTCCCCCGGTGCGGCGCATGCCCCACCGCCGCCCCGCGGGCCCAGCTGACACCCCAAATTGACGTTCGGACGGGCGACGGCTGTCCCTGCGGAACCGTGGGCGGTCCCGCGCTGGGGGCGGCCACTGAGATACTCGCCGCTTAGAGCCCCTGTGCGCTCTCTGCACCGGGTAGCCGGGTACGTCCGGGCATAGAGAAGCAGGCGCCTGCGCTGACATTGATTAATCAGTGATTCCGGGCGCGTCGACTACTAAGGTCATTAGTCTGTAAGTGTCACTACATGTGTTTTCATCGAGAGGTGGCGGTGATATTGCACCGCCGGATGGCGAGATTCGGCGCTGATTTTCCGTCCACTCATGACGATTCGGCAACCAGGTATCTCCCGCCAGCTGGACAGTGGCTCAGCCAAGTCGAGCTCTAAATTCCCGACCGGTCTTCCAGCATGTGTGGTAGTGTAGTTCATGTAAGTGAAAGTGTGTGTAAGTAAGGGATGAGGATAGAAGAAGGATGCTGAAGGAGAGATCACGCACGGTCTGTGGCCCGTTTGTTAGGGTACTATTTCGGCATTCGCCTGGTTTTGATTGGAAAATCCACGGAAAAATACCGATTAGAGCTGCCGCATTCTAGCATTCTCCTTCAGGCAGCGACTTAACTCGACCTAGCTACGTATCTAGCTAATGTCTAAAAGTCTGCCATCGTCGAGACTTCGAACCTAAAACCTACCATTCAGAGGCACAGAAGTGACATTAGTTGATGTCCTGAGCCACTTTTCTCGGTTCTACGCCCACACTCAACGAAACATAATACTCAAAAACACAACAACTTTAAACTTAAAAAAAAGAAAAACATTCTACTTAAAACGTTTTGAAGTAGTATTTCAATGTCCATCGATTTTTATCGTAGTATATTTTAAGCTTCTTAAACGTTCTAATTTTATATAACTAAAAATCAATTTTTGATGTGTCATTTTATAAAAGAGCATAGTACAAAAATACTACATTCTCTTGGAATTAAAATCGACTTTATATACTTAGATCTTTCAAGTTAAATATTGGTTATATTTATATGCTACGAATTTCTATTAACGCATAATTTAGATGCTCCTATACCGTGACAAACGTACTTTACCAACAAATCAGATTCTCGGGTTGCAGAAATCTTTTTTAAAAATACCCATCACTCTCTTCATTGCTAGGTCGCTACTGGGGCTTTCCACCATCGGAACGTCTTAGACATCGTCCACGCCTTTACCACCGAATTCCATTAGCTTCTCCTACTATCTCGCGGCTTCTTCTTTCGCCTGGCCTTTCAGCTCGCGTGTTCCTTTGCGTCGCCCTCATTCTGAATCTGGTCTTGAGCGCGGTCTCGCGCGGGAAGCTTGGCGTCTGCCGCCTCCATTCTCGCCCCGCTGTCTCCAGCTGCCTCATCCGATAGCTGCGCGCTGCGCTCGTTATACGACTCCGTCGCTTTATCCGCGCCAATAAACGCACGGCAGAGAGGCACACAGTGGGTCGAAAACTTCGCCTTCGGAGGTATTTGGTGACATAAAGGTAGATCAGCAGGGTGGTGAAAGAATCTTGGTGAAAATTTGCGTGGTCAGGCGGATGAGCAGGTCTGATAGCCTGAACCTCGCGGCATCATTGAATTGAATTGACATCTAGGTAACGAACTGTTATACTTATATTTGCGGCATCAAAACCGTTCAACGGCGTGGATTTTCAAGAGCGAAAAACAAATCATCGAACGCCTTCGTACGAAAAGTAAAGCTGGTTGTCCAGGGTCATAGATTTGCCGCATCTTACCGCATTTTAAGATCCTCAATCCTAAATAAAACCCTTTGAGCTTAATTGAGAAATGCCTGTTTTGACTCCCGAGTAATACCTTTCTTATCTACTGGATGATAAAAACGCGTAGCTAAATTGGCGTGGTCTGGTGGATGAGCCTGAGCCTTGCCTGGGTGTCATCCACTAAAACTAGTGTTGTTGGTCTTTTGTGTGTTAATAGCTATGGAGATCGAATTATAATATTCAGAAATTTCTGAAAAAAATGTGATGCAGTTTAATGTGGATTCTACATTAGTTAAAATAATAGAAAAAAAAGTTTGAGAATCACTGAAAACTCCTTCTGGTCTACGATAGCGCATACCTAATCGAGATAAATTTGCTGAAGTTTTGAAATGTTTGGAATACGTATTGAGTATAAATGCGTTTTCCATAATGTTATTTGAAAATCGGGTCTCTGTTTTCAATGTGGGTAAATATACTCTTTTTAATATGTATAGGCATTTTGTTTTTGTACTGTGTAAAAGTGGAAGCACTAGGAGGAAACCACGTGGTGTTGGTCGCGCGGCAGCTGTCAACGTCAAAAGTTTGTTGTGACACTACATTCGTATTTCATGGCTGCCAAATTTCGCAGCCTGATTTTATAACATTTCAATTAAAATTTTGAAGTTTTGCTCACCACCCATATTTTTAGATTGCACATTGTTGCATAAACGTAGCAAGTTCATGATGTCGACAACTCCAACAGCAAACAACAGAGATATTAAATTCATAAAGTTTTTTAAAGAACATGTATTGGATTTTGAATTAAAATATAAATGAATGTATTTTTAATATTCAATTTCGATATTAATAACTTTACATGTCTTAATAATTTTGAAACTATTATTAAATTCTTTGAATTGCTATCATCTTACGATTCATATATGGCGTGAGAAAATGAACTGGGAAGTTAGTATCAAACATAAATTATGTAGTACGTAAATTATTTCTAAGTAATATTATTTTCTGAATAGCGCTTCATCACATTAACTATGCACTCTTCAATAAATAAAATAAAATGTTACCATAGTAATCCGAATGCCCTCCACTTCCCGCACCAGCTCTCAAATTGATTGGTCAACTACCAATCACGAGAAGCCAATTCCAGATTTATAATATCCTGCACAGAACCATTCTGCTGCGTTTCAGTACCGAATAAGACCATGCGTGATGTGATAGCTGGAACGCCAAGAAATGTACTATGGAGCAGGTTTTTGCAAACAGCGAATGTATTATAGAATCTCGATGGAAATCCTTGTTTACAATGATACAAATGAATGTTTACAAAACTCCTAGAATGTCATCAGCTGAGTAGGTAAATTAAATGGCGAACAGTTAGAGATATTCTTTCATCCACGAAACATATGTCCAGTGCATTCTCTTAAATTTTCAAGTGTTTAATGTTGAAACAATATCTTCTTTAATCTCCGTTGAATGTATTATCTTTTAGATTTTTGTTAAAAAATATATACAATGTTCCAATGAAGTATAATTTACAATCATTAAATGTAAAGAACGTTTTGAATATAGTTACACAAAATTGAACGAAAAGTACAAAATTATACAAAACAATTTACTAATGTCAACAGAAAATCACTTCATATATTGACATTCTATCAAATGTGGTTGTAATGTTTTACTTGCAGTTTTCATTGTTCAGTCACTTGACACTTCAATCAAAACTGTCGTGCGTAACATAAGATGTTTCTGTGTAACCTATGTGTGAAGGCCTTCTACTACCCGGCGATAGTGTAGGACTTTAGGTTTAATTTGAATGTTTAATAATTCATTTTATGTTTGTAGTATTATACTTAAAGAGTTACACTTAATTCCCAATGCGATCATTGAATGCATCGTGTATGACATTTCACCAACGTTTTGTTTACTTTCTACTGTTCCAGTTCATTCATTCTTTTGCACTCCACTGTGCATATTGTGTTATCTATCCACCAATACTATTTTCACGAAGATATTTTAAAAAAATATACCATATTCAACGAAGTTAAAAAGTTAAATTCTTAGGGCTCTCAAAAGAAAAAAATTAGTGGCCTGGAGGGGCTCAAAAATGCCTTGCAATCGGTATTAGTGAATCTCCACCTCCAACTAAGTTTCGGAGGAGGAAAATAGTAAACTTCGAGTTCCTAAGATCGATAGCATGTGTTCTTAAACATATTATTCGTAGTTATCAAACCAAAATTAAATGTGGGAGGTAGCATCATGCGACCGATGTGCAGCTAGACAAGACAATAAATCTATGTGACATTTCTTTTCCCCTATACTGTAACACGTTAATAATCAACAAAATGTTTCTAAGTTCTTGGCCATGTTTGCGAAGCTGAAGACGGCTAACGATTTTTTTACAATAATGTATATCGGAATACGCAATAAAACACAGACTTAGGTCTTTCATCAAAATTTCGACACCTTAAAGAATCATTGTCAGAGCCATTTTGTTGTGAGTTGGGTTTGTTATGTTGTATATTAATTGTGAGAATGTTTCAATATGAGTGAAGTAGTTTATTTTGTGACCAAAATTTTCACTCTGTATACTAACTGTTTTGTAAAATATTGACTCATCTACTTTATTTATTTTATTTTATTTTATTTATTTACAGGCAATCACTCAAATTTACATAATTAGAAAAACTATAACTTAGTTAAACAAAATCAGTTAACCATTTACCTTTGATGAAATTTACAAAATAAATTTATAAATTTTTTGTAGTAAAACATGTTTTCTGAGACAACTTTTTCATTAAAAAACGATTTGTGACAAGTATTTATTTCTTTCTTTACGTACCGACAATTAGGTTTCTAATGAGATCTGAGCCGTATTCGACCAGTTTTTCGTTTGGGGTTGTCTCCGCACCGTACAGGGCAGAGAGCTCGGGGACGCACTGATTCGTCGCGCAGCTATACCGCGCACCTCCCCATCCCCTAAAGCCTCCCCTCAAACACCCTTCCCTTCGCGACCCCCTTCCGCATTCGCTCCACCGCCCCGCCGGATCTCGTTTGTTTCCATTACTCGTGCCGCGTCCCGTTCCGACCCTGAGCCCCGCCTCGTCCGTCCCCGCCACCGCCCCATTCTGCCCCGCCCGTCCTCATCTAGCCTGTCCCTCCTCAACTTGCCTAGCCGTGCCCTTCCCTTTCCTTCCCACCCAGCCCCCCCCCTAGCTCCCCCCCCCTACCCCCACCCCTCCCCCCTCCCTGTCTCGCTCGGTCGTCTGCGCTCCGATTGAGACCACGTCGTGCAATTTCGCTCTATTCCTTACCTCCGCACTTGGGAGCGATGTGATGAAACGATGGAGGCAGCTGGCTGTGTTTTTATCTCCGGCAGACGCTTCCGTTTGCGCAGTCATTTCTTTCTGTAGTTCGTCACATTTCCCTGAACATTTTCATTTTTCTCAGTTTCACTCCTTGCCTTATTCATTGCAAAGTCAATATTTTTTTGTCCTGTTGTCACTTGTTACTACCATCCACGAAGGTATTAACAGCTAATCCATTGATTTTGCGTAGTTTCTCCTTCCGTGTGACTTAGATTTTTATTTAGTTAAAACTCATTTTATTATTTACAAGGCTTCATAAACAGTTTGTGTCATTTTATTTCTTCTTTACTACATTTTCCCTTCATATATTCCCCAATGCCCTTCGCTATACAGATGAATTGTTATTATACTTGAATTCCCGCTATGATGTGAATTTCATAAAGATAATTAATCAAGTAGTTGCGTTTAGGATTCCCGTTTTGTTAAAACATTCTCCTGCTTTAAATCATTTGGTACTGTCAAATTAGTCTATGAACTTAGTGTATTATTCTCTTCATACTAATCTATAAACCGTATGTAATATTGGCATAAAAATGTGGGAGCAACGAGGACGAAATAAATTAAATACACACTGTTGTATTGTTGTTCCTGTTCACCCGATGCGACATACCTCACGTTTGAAACGCATTTGCTAATTAAAATTAATGGCACAATTGCAAGTTACAATTCAGTCCAGGAAATCCCAGCCTTAATCAATAAAACTTCTTACATTCAGTAAGTCCTCGCTCAAATCCCTTGAGATCTGAAAACCTTCTAAGAATTTGAGTCTCTGTAACATTCAAGTTCCTTAATATTCCCCAGACACATATTTTTCTTCCTTTGTTTTTATTTTCTGGAAGTCCGTCCTTTCTTAGAGTTAGTTTCTTCGTCAAATGGCTGCCATCGGCCACGTTGCTTGGCTCGAGTCGTCGTCCCCCACTGAGGTGGTGCTTTCTGTGAGTAGGTTCCCCCAGTGGACGACGTCCCAATTTCCCTCATTAAAGAACGGAAGGGGGGCGATGCCTATGAGGCTTCTACTACTGACGCGCATCTTTTCTTTAGCATCAGCGCGGCTTCTTTTCTAGGAAGCTTGGAATTTACGCTTCTTGTTTGTAGTTGGAGCAAGACTCTTCGTTCTGTCTCGCGTTGGGTCTTCATCGTTTATTGTTCTTTGGTGCTTGGAAAGGAGAGTTTCTCTGTTTGGAAGTTTGAGTGAATGCGGGTGCTGCGAGACCAATCTCGCTTCTGTGGGGTTTTCCAAGTTTCTTTGCTATATTATTACTTTCTTGTTTTGGAATAGAGAGAAAATTAAGTAATTCTGCGCGAAAAAAGGTGAATTTTTGACCCTTCTCTTTTCGAAAACTCCTATTATAGGTTTCTGGTAACAAATATACCTCCTATTACAGGGTCCTGGATAAATCCTGTTGCTAAATTTATAAAAAAAAACTCTGTCACGTGGTGGAGCCAGAATCCGTTTTGTGGGTCCTTGATACTAAAACATCGAATGACGGCAAAATGTCCGTCCGGTCGCCCGTTCGCTCGTTCGTTCGCTCGTTCGTTCGCTTATTCGTTCGCCAGACTCACGCTCGCCCGTGTGTTCGTCCGTCCATTATTTTTCGCGTAATTTTGCCTGAAAATAGAGAAAGAAAGTACGTGCTGTTTTAGCACCTAGTGTTTTTATTTGATGTAAAATATATGACTATAACAACACTCATCTTTAATCTATTGTACTTAGTGGCATTGCTAATGAACTATTTCTGGAATTTAAATTTCTTGATACATGCTGATTTATTATTTTATCGTGTTTTGTGGTATAAACTTAATAGCATGTCTCATAGTCATTTGTGATCAGTTACGACATTTTAGTGCAAATAATTTGAATGAAACAGTCTGAATGCTTCCTGCAATCTATACTCAACGTATTTTTAGAAGCGCCGTATTTTCTTTTGTAACGAGCAACGATAGGAGGACCACCTGCTTGTTTGTCGATGGAATGACATCGTCTCCGTTTATTGTTCTTTGGAGCGTGCAGAGAAATTTTACGATCGTAGATGGTTTCATCGAACGCGGGAGAGAAGCGGGTTTTTTCTTGAGTGCAGAACGTTTGTGAGTGTGAGTTTGACATTTGGGGTCAGTGTTACGACTTTGCCGAATAGTGAGTTATTACTTTGTCTAGAAAGTTAATGTTACATGGAATTATTTATCAAACGTATCTGTACTGAATGTTTCTTTGGCTAGCATATGAAAATTTTTCACGGCCACATAATCTTTTCCTGTAGTTTCAGCTTGTAGTTTTGTTAACTACCAATGCTTCGTGGTCTTCTCTAAAAAAGTTTTGAAAACTTTAGCGCTTAATCCCTTTATATGATAAGTTCTTCAATTATTTTAAAATTACTGACAATGTCGAAGACTTGTTTTTTTTGTTTCTTTAACACCTTTTATTAACAGTTTTCGTTGTTTAATAGTTGATAGGCGTGGTGCCGAGTGAAGTACATGTTTGTTTGCGATTAATTACGCAGCTTTGGGCGCGAACATTTTCATCCGACCAAAGTTTAACTCTAAATGCGTCATCCTGCATTCAACACCCATCATACACTTTGAACTGGCCGAGCTTACTCTGTCATGAGTTTTGGTGGTACGGGATTTACTGTAATGAGGACCGCTCTCCATCGTTTAATGCTATTCGGTGCGTGTGGAACAGGGGTACTCTGAGGGGAGATACTAGACGCGGTAGAAAACCATTGCCCACTGCCGACCGGATACCTGCAACCTTAGCAGTCGATGCTCGAGCGCGTTCTGCAACCGACAGACTCGAGCGCTGCCACAAGGGATGCCACCACGACGTCGATGTTTTGGAATCTTCAACCTTTACATATAATCATCGATGTATTTAAAATCGATTTTTTAAACTACGTCACTATTTTTGATATTGATGTTTTCGTTCGATGTTTTTATGAGATTGATATATTATTTTTGAATGAAAAAGTACTATCGTTACAAAAAGTTGTAATACATTTGAGATTTTGAGTCTGTAAATTGTACATTCTTCGGACGAAAGGGGCGAAGGGTGAAAAATATTTAAAATGGAGGTTTCGTTTACAAATGAAGTCTACATTACTTTTGAATTATCCAAATAGATAATGATGCTTTTGTTAATTATCCTGATCATTTTTTGACTTTATTTTGTTCTATTAAATCTGAATAACAAAATTAGTAAATACAATGACCGTCAAATTACTCACCACATTAATATTAATGGGTACTTAACTAGTTTTAAAAACATCGATGTTTAAAATAAAGACCGATGATTAGAAACATCGATTTGTAGGCGATGCCGCCCTACAGCCTCCGCTGACAATCGTTCACGCCTAGTCCCTTCTCTGCGAGCGTTACCGCCACCAAACTCACTCATCCGGAGTGACTCTCTTAAGCCCGGGTAAATGCGACAGCCGACTATTTCGCAAATTTAGCCATACACCAGGTGGAAAGTGAGCTTGTTTGCAGTTCGAGATAAAACATACTGAAAATATATACGACATTTCTCCCTTAGGGAGTTCCAGCAGCAATTCTTCCCTGGCTGCTTTAGGATAAGTACATGCACAACATTTTACCAAATTGCCACATTTCTGGTTTTATTAAGACTTCTTCAGCACAACAAACAATGTACTATGTCGACTAATTGTTCGCGTGACATATTTTTTGATGAGTAGTGAATGGAAAGAAATACAATTTTTCGTAATGTACCCAAATGTCTGCCGCTTCATTTTTTATTTAATAGGTAATTATTGCACATATTAAATTAAATAACTTGATACTTAATGGCTTGGGTGAAAGTTTTAAGCCATACACCTACCCTACATCGTACCGGATTCAAACCTTTGAAATTCTGGTATTCACTCCAAATGATTTCTCCATCGCACCAAAGCCGCGAAAAACGATTACTTGCTAATCTACCAAGCTTTTTCCAAACTAATTAGTTATTAGAATTAGAAAGGATGTAGATCCAATCATTCCTATCACAGCACAGCACAAAAATGCCATTTCTATATGCTCTGCCCCCCTCCGTGCGACTAACTAACATAGCAGAGTTCTTGCGCACTCATCACTCACCAGAGCAGCGACGGTCGTGTATGATGTATCTGGCATCATGGAGATCATTTTGTACACTAATGAACCGTATTCATTCAAGCTGTCCATGTTGTCAGCTACGTTATTACTTCTTGTTCCCCAACGTGAACACGTCATTACTTCCTGTTTCCAAACCAAGAGAAGTTTAGATCACGTATCAGTCATCCAGTATTATCACCATATGCAACTAGTTCATGATGTTATGCATTACTGCACACGTACGTGTTTTAAAAATGAGAGAAGTTGGAAGGTTATCAAATTGTTACGAATGCAACAAAGCAACATAATACATAAATGAGTTACATAGACTACATTTTTGTACACTGGCAATGACTTTTTTTCGTTGCAAAAAATATGTTATAAAATGTTATTTTATGACACAGATTTCGTATTTGCGTCGCTCATTTGTAACAACCCACTTTCATCCAATCACAGCGAGCTCAACCGAGGTTCGGGGGTAAACTGTACAGCAGACCGACTCGGACGGAGCGAATCATGGGAAGTGGAACGTGGAAGTAAATCGAACAGGCGACCACTGTTTTTTCGAACAGGTGTCAAATACACGTCACGTCATAATAAACTAGTTTTCAAAATTAGGTTTAAGTTAAAATTTTACATTGATGATGCTGCTGTGCAAGAATAACGTATGGATCTCATATTGAATGTTTCTAATTTGCATTTGTATAAATATGAAAACTCGCTTCTAACGTCATTTGTTTTCAAAAATGTAATTATGTAATGAAGTTTAAATTATAAATCAGAAGTGTAATATACTATTTTTCTATAAAAGCAAGATGAATTGATGAATTAATGAAAATTAATTTTGCAAACCAATTTCAATACACGTTTCGCAGTTGGAACCGTAAGATGTTGGTATTATGAGGCCACGCAGGTGAGACGGGCAGTGAAAACTGGCGGGCAAAAGGGACTGTGCCATAAAATGCACAATGATGAACGATTTCTTGCAACGGAAACGGCCGTTTATAATGCTGATGGACAAAAGAAATGCGGTTAATGTACTACCTACTGTGCAGCACTGACCAATCAAATCGGAAAATAACGTTGCGCTCTTGTACTCTTACCTGGCAACATTCATATTTATTACGCTCCTCTTCAGATGGCTTCTTTAAGGAGCACTATATGTCGCTTTTTCCCGGCATCCTTTCTCCGTCTCCCTCGAGTACCTAATATTTTCTTTGTGTTTGTTTCTTTGTTCGCCGACTGTCGTGATCATGCTTTCTGGATTTGCAATGGCGTCTCTGTGGAAAAGCGTGCTTTGATGTAGAGGTGACCAAAGGCAAGTGGGAAAGATGGGAAAGGGAAAATAAAGGTTCCTACGGCATCTCACTCGTTGAGATTGGCCCAAGGGCTGTGGCCCAAAAGGGCAGTGGCCCAAGGGCTTTCGAGGATGGAGATTGGGCGGTAAGAGAGCAGAAAAAGTCTGGTGAGAGAGGAGACGGTGGTTTATTTTAAGTCAACCTACATGTTGGGGTGCGGGTAGATGATTTAAGCTTCCGACTGTTATCTCTTCGTGTCTGCGAGTGTAGATATTACAAATATAGTTATGAGAAAGGAAAGAGGATAAGGAAAAGAATAAGAAAGGAAAACTCGCACGCGGTCATCGGCCGGTTTCTTCGGGCGCTTGTCCAGAACACGTCTGGTAGTGACAATAGAAACTAAGAAATGTCACCGACCAGTGCAGTCGTTCGCTAGAATTCTCCTCTAGGCAGCGGTTAAATTTGGCTCAGATTTATAGCCTGTGACGAAACTCTGCCGGTCAATTGACTGATTGGAAATTCCGGGCGGGTTAACTGCTTAGATCATTAGTCCCGTAAGTGTAGTACACTCCTCGAGAGGTGGCAGTGATCTTTCCCCACTGGATGTTGATATTCGGCTCCGATCTACCGTCTGCAAACGGGTTTTCCCCCAATCAGGAATCTCCCACCAGCGGGGTACCGCGTCAGACGGGACAAGCTCTAAGCTCCAGACCGATCTCCCGGTGTGAGATAGTTTAGAGCATGGCGCTGTATGTGTGTAAATAAGAGGGGATAGGACAAGGAATAAGAAGAAGAAAAGATAGTGTGCGATCTGTTACGTGTTTGGTAGGGTCCTTCCCGGGCATTCGCCTGGTATTGATCGGGAAAAGAACGGAAAATTACCGATCGGAGCAGCCGGCCACTAGATTTCTCCTTTAGACATCGACTGAATTCGATCCAGTCAGTATCGAAAATACTGCCACCGTAGGGAGTTGAACCCTAGTGCATCCCGGTCAGAGGCCATGGAGTGACATATGTCGATGCCCTTGGTCGAGGCTCGAGCCCTCATGTCAGCGATGTTGCGGAGGCAACGGGCCAAGCGGCCGGGCCACTGAGCCATCGCAGCCGCACAACGAGGCGTCGAGAGGCCGTGTGAGAGAGAGGGCGGCGGGAACCGGGGAGTCCTTCACTGTGGGAGTCATAGCGACGCGTCTCGTGGGAGCTCGGCGGCAAGAGCCACGACAGAGACAGGCAGCCAGGCGGCAAACCGGTTTATCTGGGCGGCCCACACCGCAGACCCCCGCCGCCTCTGAGCGGCCGACGCCTCCGATACCCTTGCGACCCCGGCGCCCGGTGGCTGGTAGCGCGCGCGCGCGGGGGGGCAAAATTCGCTTCCCTTCATCGCTGTTCAGTGAACATGATTCTAGAATGTGGAGGAGAAATATTCCCTGATTCATTTTTGCCCTACCTCTTTGTATTTTTGCACACAGTGGCATAAGACTTGCGAATTCGCACATTTGATTTTATTGCCTGATCGATTAGTGATTCCGGGCGCGTCAACTGCAAAAGGCCATTATTCCCGTAAGTGCAGTGCATATTTTTTCCCGTGAGGGTGCGGTGATTTTCCTCCGCTTTATGGTGAAATCCGGCGCCGACCAATGGTTTTCTACAACTAAGTATCTATCAGCGGTCTGACCAGTCTCCCGGCATGTGTGATAGTGTAGTGCATGCAAGAATAGGGTGTATGTAAGTAAGACGTAAGAATAGGAAAGGTAGGAAATATCACGCATGATCTGTGCCCCGTTTGGCAGAGTACTGTTCCGCCTGGTGATGATCGGAGAAACTACGGAAAACTACCGATCAGAGCAGCCGGCCGCTAGAGTACTCCTCCAGACTGCGACTGAATACGACCTGGCTGTGTTAGAAGAATCGATAATCCTGCAACCGTGCGAACTCGAACCTAGAACCTTCCGAGGAAAGGGACTTGAATGACATCAGATGACGCCCTGAGTCATTTCTTCTGCTTGGAGAATCGGAAAAGAATTACAAATTCAAGCGATTTCGACTATAGTAGTAATTAATTAATATTAAAAAAAGGACGTTTTTCTGTAGTTGCTCAGCAGAAATGTTTTGGTATCTTTGCAGTACTTTCTGACATATTTGTTACAAAAACTAACTTTTTACAAATATATAGGACAAACGTGCTAGAAGCAATATGACGTTTACATCTCTTGATTTATAAAAATGCACTTATTTATCATGAATATTGAATTTGTATCACTAACAATCAATAGCGCAGTAGATCTCTGTGTGCTGCAAAAAATAAAATAACATTTCTTTTTTTAAAATATCAAACCACAATACCTTCCTTTTGTTTGTGATCAACTCGATCCCAGTTTTCATCCAACTGTTATCAACTGGCGGGAACAAGATCCCCATTCCTGTAAAGTGATATAGATTGTAGTCAAAAATTCAAATACAAATCTAAATGTCAGTTATTTTATAAAATTCTCTTTTTCATATGGTGCGGCGCCTCCCGGATTTTCAGTATTTATAGTGCGCACTCGAGGCTGATGGTACTTCGCAGGCTCTCCGAAGCTATTGGGAGCAAATTTTATTTTATTGGATGACCATTTTCCGCCCCTTTCCCGCCAGTCTGGCCCACAGTGTGACGCCGTTGCGTGTGAACGCGCGCGTGAGATGGAGGCCCCAGAGTGAGTGGTTGGGTGTGGGCGCCCGTTGGAAGGGTGGGAGGGAAGAGAGAGGACCTGTAAAATGGATGGTCGAGATGCCTGGATGCTGCAGGCCAGGGCCGGGAGATGCGCTTGAGAAGGCATCATGGAAGTGACGGTGGATTATGTTGGACGGAAATAAATGCCCAATCTGTGTAATGTGCGCCTACGCGACATACTGAGATATGACAGTGATTTCTGAGTAAAGGAAGACTTTTCACATAATCAAATTGTAGCTTTTATTTAGCCTGAAATGTAAGCTGCATATTGCCTGAAAGCCTGAATGTAAATTGTTGCTTATTTTCATCACCTGTACATTAGTACATTAACATGTGAATCTAGTTTCGACGATATTGCTGTTATATTGGATAGGCACTGTATTTTCAGTGTTTCTCTTATATGTGATCCAAGTACTGCCAGATAAATAATCTAACGCACAAAAATAAATGTATTCAAAATAAAACGTTATTTTATTAAATTTTACGTACATAAACTAACTGATTTAAAAAAATTGTGTACCGAAAATAATTTTCCACAAGGTGAAGTTTATTAAAGAGTTGGTTTAATTCAGAATTTGGAAACACGTATTCTAAGAAAACAAACAACAACTGTGTGTAATAAAGAAGCCTTAACATAATATTCTAATTATCGAACGCTATTCCAATAACTAACACAATCAGAACAACTTTAATACTGTTGAACACGATGAATAACATAAACTTTAGGCAATAATCAGTTGAATGAAAATGCGTGCTGAAATACGCGGAAATATACCACTGAGTTATTAGCCTCATTCAACTGCATTGCCTTTACTTCACAAAATCAAATAAATCAAATCCAAAGGTCACGCCCTTTAATGATACTCGCAATGCCGTTTTTTATTTACAGTTTTCGGATGAAATGCTTTCAGATTGTTTAAAAGCATACTCCATATTTTACATGGAAATTTGCAGGTGATTTTAGTAATATTTTTTTAATATGACATAATGAAGACAAATGAATGAAGAGGCGCCTCTGAATTATTAACAACCGGTTACTGCTTTTCAACTGCTCTGAGTTCTAGATTTTAAATACACATATTTCATGTAGGTTTCTTCCTCCCCTCATGTTTAGTTTCACAGATCTTTTAGATGTGGCAGCCGTGTGTCTAAAGATCTGTTACGGCATATATCAGCTGGAAAGTTATAAATGCCAAATAAAATGAACATGTCGATTCAATTTTGAAGTTAAATTTTCATTCAATGCAGTTTAATGAAGTACCTTGAATAAACAATATGTGATCACTTTGTAAGCATAAATACGCGAGATCAATAAACGTATATGAGCTAAAATACATAACATTTTTAAATGAACGGAATTGACAAAAGGAGGACTTTAGCAAAGTAAAGATAGTATTCCGTCTAGAAATATATCGAATTTTCGAAATTATATATAAGAGAGATATTCTCTGAGCATCATGTGTTTTGATTGGGATTAAAAAGGTTTTATTCCCAAATTCAAGATTAATTTTTAATTAATTCTTGGATCTTCCATGACTTAAAATATCAAGCTTTGTTAAGAACCTATGAAACGCATAATTTAGGGTTGCTGTTAGAGAATCAGCGACGTTTCTGGGTCACATCACGCGTAATATTCGCATTAGGATGGGCGTTAGGTGTTTTATTAACTCTTCTTTTAATGACGCCTATTTAGGCGCGTTGTTTCCCAAATGCACATTGCGGCCACTGCCACGACCACTAGTACATCTACGACCACTACCACCCTCGTGGGGTGAATGTTTTGGGTTGCTCGCTGATGGGTGAGGACATGATTTGAATGAATCAAGATGTAGGAGTAATGGAATGAGAGCCGGGTGAAACGGGTAATCCCGAAAAACCTGCAGCGAAACAGCTTTGCCCACCAAAGTAATTACATGGATCTATCGAGGTTTGAACTCCAGACTCCGAGGTGGAAGGTCAGCTGTTTTAATACAACTGGACGAGACGCTCCGAATGGATATATGTAATAATGGTGGAACGTCTCTTGCTAGAGAGCTAGTTCGAGTTCTGTTGCTGTCTGGAGGAGGATTCTAGCGGGAGGCTGTTCTGATCGATAGTTGCCCATGGTTCCTTCCACCCACACCAGTCGAATGCGGTGGCAGTTCTCCAACAAACGGGCCACGGATCGCACGCGAATTTGCACTACCATATGTGCTGAGAATCGGTCTGGTGCTCACAGCTTATCCTTAACACCTCACGCGGAAAGAACATGAACAACACTTACTGGATTAATGACCTTAGAAGTTGACGGACCGGGAATCACTAATCAATCAATATTGGAAAGAGAGTCGCGTGAAACGGGAGAACCGCGTGGAACCGTAATGCGAGCTCGCTTTGTCCACCATAAATTCCGTATGGATCGCCCGGAATTTGAACTCCGGTTCCCTCAGTCTGGTCACTACACCACCGGTCACCGGAAAGAAAGCAAAACCACCTCTCTGATGACCTGTCCCGGAAAGTGGAGGGCATAGCGCCGTAAGCCTCCTTCGCCTCCGCTCAGAAATGAGTACGGCACTCGTCGCGTAGAAGGCGGCTTTCCGGGTGCCGTCTTGGCTTCCGTGCGAACGCCGCCGGCTGGCGGGTGGCGAGAGGAGGACGGGGAGGGGAAAGAGAAGAGGAAGGAGGAAGAGGAGGGGGAGTTGCGCGAGGAGAAGCGCGGTCGACAGCGGACGGGCGTCGCGGCGCGCTACACGCGCAGAGGGGCGGACGAAGCCTGGCTGGGGGGGGGGGGGGGAGGACGGCGCGTGAGGACGGGACGCACTATTGATTGCGGATTAACGGTGGCAGCGCGGTGGAGAGGCCTGTCGCTCGCCGCGCTCTCTCCCCGGCCTCTCCCCCGATCCCTTCATCCCGACCGCTCTGCGCCCAACTTAGAGGTCGGCTGCTCTGATCGGAGGTTTTCCGTGATTTCTCCGATCAACACTAGGCAAATGCAGGAGCAGCACCCTAACAAACGGGCCACGGGCCGCGCGCGATCTTTCCTACCTCTTCCATGTCCTATGCTCAGCCTTTACACTCACAGACACACACACAAACACTTACAAGCATCACACGTGCCGGGGGTCTGGTCGGGAGTTTAGAGCTTGTCTCGACTTGGGGGGGGGGTTCTGGGAGATATATGGTGGGGGAAACCCCGTTAGTACAGGTAGGTCGGCGCCGGATCTCATTTAGCGGAGGAAGATTACCGCCACCTCACGAAGGAAAACACATGCACTGCTCTAACGGGACTAATGACCTGTCAGGTGACGTGCCCGGAATCACTAATCAAGAATCAATTAATTCACCCAACCTTCTTCAGTCACCCTCAGCACACATTCTTCCTCTCCTGGGTACTCCGTTTTTCTCTCCCCTTGCAAATCCCCTCCTCATCATGTACCTCCTTTCTCTTTCTCACTCATTACCTATGCTGTCTCATTACCCTTTCTCTCTTGGAATGAAATCAACAGCTCTCCAGAAGAAATAATTTGTGTACAATTTTATTCCTTACTAGAATTTCGTCCCTCTCCCCATACAATTTTTTATCCACCCTTTCCTTCACCGGCCCCGTTTCACTTACCACTCCCTCGCGATCCTCTTTTCTTTCTTTTCTCTTGTTTTTGTCAACTTTCTTTACTCAATAGTGGCGTCTCGTTCCGGCACCGTTTTCTCGTCTCTTTACGATATTGGATTCTGTGTTCACTTCTTCCAGATCATTTGTTTCTTTCCGTCGCCTCTCCTTTCGACGCAGCCACCATCAGGTCGTGCACAGCAATCCTATTAGAACCATCATTTCCACACATATCAGCTTCTCACCCATCTTCCTGCGTTCATTGTTTGCCTCCACTTCACCTTTTTCGTTATACTTTTCCTTCGAAATCTTTCAATATAACATCCTCCTCCGCATCCAAGGTTTCCTCCTTCTCCTTCAGACCTTTGAGGAGTGTTTTGTTACATTCGTTTGGCATTTTTGCGTTTAAAAGCTCTGAACTGTATATTTATTCATCTGTTGTATAATGCAATGACTATGGTTCAGGAAGGAAACTTCTAAATATTAACTCATTTGCTAGATCGAAGATAGTTGAATTGTTTTAACGTTTCTCAAGAAACAACCAAACATATTCTTATTAATAAGTAATTATTTTTCAGGGTTGTTAAGTCGAAAATGATTAAGACGGTGTAACAAGTTCTTAGAGTGACTTGTGTGGATTCGAAAGTGAAGATAATCTGAATTTCCGATATTGAAATTTCTTGTGCTGTAACAGGATTTAAAGCATGAAAATGTGTCGATATTTTAATCCATTTTTAACAGTTCCATTTTTAATTTATTTGGTACTTTTGTTATGTGCCGGGAAGTATTTATTGTACGACGGAGACGTTTATTTAACATTATTTGAGGTTTGTAGTTATGTATTTCTTTTTTGTCCCATGTGTAGTGCAAGTATAAGTCAAATTTCTTATTTGAAGATTCCTTTGACAAACTCTTGCCTCAATCACCGACCTATCTCCATACTTGCTTTTCCGAAGCTATTATCACGTGCTTAATCTCATTCGATCGTCAGCACATAACTCCGCCTTCGCCTGCAATTCCCTTGCATTCGATCTGTCCGTGTGTTGCTGTTTGTGATTGTGATGAGGATCTACGGGACCTCGGCGACGGATGGATTGATGTTGTGACAGGTCACACGAATTCGCGATTAATATTTTTTGGGTTCTCCCGCTGATGTATGTTGTATGATGCTTTATCATTCCTCTGTTAGTGGTAAACGTGATAGTTGTTATTGTATACTTTCAGAGGCAAAATTTCTGTTTTTTAAAACGCATGGTGATGGATATTTTCTAATGGAATCGCATGTCCCTCCACATTTTTATTTCTCTAATCAATGTAAATTTTTAGAACGTACTGATCAGACACATGTTTATGAGCACGTACACGTAAGCAATTTTCTTTATTTGATTTATATGTAAAGATATATTTTTTTTACTTTAGTTTGTACTGAAAACGTAATACTTTCTCATATAAGCAGTATATAAAAATATTCTAAAATTGTAAAAAATATTAGTTTCGTGATATTAACGGTTAACGGAACTACACATTTTTGGATCCTCTGATATCAATACGTGTTCAACACGTATTATAAGTGTGGGTCCGTCTGTGTGTAAAAATCTCTACCGTCTAAACTGGTCACAGAATTTTCTTGATTTTCCTTGATCATATTTGCTGCAATCAACACCCAGCTAATTTGAAACGGACACTTTAATTTTAGAGGGTATTGTATGTACTGACCTAGGACATTTTAAAAAAATATTCTTCAAAATATAACCAATGATTGAGTAGCACACATTCTTCACTCATTTGTTTTAGACAAAGCAATGCCAGGAAGCGATAGTAACATGTCCTTACCATAACAGAAAAATTGCAAAGCATCGGAAAGCGAATTATATTAAATTCAGAATCAATTTAGTGCCTGCAAATGTATTTATAAGTTCATTCATGGCAATTTATAAGTTACGACTTCAGTACAAAATCTTTACAATACACTTTAATAAAAAAAATGTTACAAGGGCTTCTAAAGTTCAAAGAATTGTTATGCTCGTGTTCAGGTTCTTGATGAATCTTGAGGAAATTCAATTGAATTGAATTGATACCTTCTTTTACGTGACGAGACTCAGGTCATGAGTCTCGATCTTCCCTCTGACCACGCATATTTTGCTCCTTTCAGCAACTAGCGGGGAAAGAAGGTATTTCTTGGGCGACGAAACAGGGGATTTTAATTTAGCACAGAGAAAATCTACTTACATGGGACAGTCGGGTTACCTTCCCCTCCATAGGAACACAGACGAAGGATTTTTTCGCTCTAAAAATCCTAGACTTCAACTGCGTTTTAACCCGCGAACTTTATTATAAGAGTTCAATATGCGAACAACATCGCCTCCGCTGAGAAATCTAACTAATTCGAATTTTCCAATCGAGTATCTAAGGTTTCGTGCAATACGAGAATTAGAATGTGGAATCTTCATTGAAAACGGTGGGCGCTGCGGGGGGCGTGGCGGCCGGTCGTGCTGTCGGGGACGTCACATGACTGTGCGGCGCGGTGGCAGGCGGGCGGGCGCGTAGCCTCGTATGCATGGCAATGAGCGGCCGCGGCTTTGGGGCCGCGCGACCAACGCGCTCGCTCGCGCCTTAATTAAACCGGCGCCATTCGTTAGAAGGCGCCACAAAGCGATGCGGACCAGGGCCCGACAACGGTACCGGCAAGCGATGCCTGCGTTCGCTTGAGTGACACTGCTGGCAGCGCGTTTGGTTTTATGGTGGATGTGTGATTTCAGTGGATTGTTGTTGGTGCCGTAACGTGGCGAGGCATGGGGTCGTTGGAGGTATGGTGACGTTGGTGACAAGAGGTCATTGGTGGCATGGTGTCGTTGGTAACATACGGTCGTTGGTGACATGGGGTCGTTTGTGACATGTAGTCGTTGGTGACACAGGGTCGATGGTGGATTTGGGTCGTTAATAGCGTGGGTCGTTAATGACAGGGTCGTTAATGACAGGGCCGTTAATGACAGGGTCGTTAATGACAGGATCGTTAATGACAGGGTCGTTAATGACAGGGCAGTTAATGACAGGGCAGTTAATGACAGGGCAGTTAATGACAGGGTCGTTAATGACAGGGTCGTTAATGACAGGGTCGTTAATGACAGGGTCGTTAATGACAGGGTCATTAATGACAGGGTCGTTAATGACAGGTTCGTAATGACAGGGTCGTTAAAGTCAGGGGTCGTTAATGACAGGGTCGTTAATGACCAGGATCGTTAATGATCGGGGTGGTTCATGACCGGGGTGGTTCATAACCGGGATCGTTCATGACCGGGGTCGTTCATGGCACTGGTCGTTCATGACACGGGTCGTTCATGACACGGGTCGTTAATGACACGGGTCGTTAATGACACGGGTCGTTAATGACACGGGTCGTTAATGACCAGGGTCGTTAATGACAGGTCGTTAATGACAGGGGTCGTAAATGACCGGGTCGTTAATGACCGGGTCGTTAATGACCGGGGCCATTTATGGCCGGTGTCGTTTATGGCCGGGGTCGTTTATGACCGGGGTCGTTTATGACCGGGGTCGTTCATGACCTGGGTCGTTCATGACTCGGGTCGTTAATGACTCGGGTCGTTAATGACTCGGGTCGTTAATGACTCGGGTCGTTAATGACTCGGGGCGTTAATGACTCGGGTCGTTAATGACTCGAGTCGCTCATTACAGAGGTCGTTCATGAAAGGGGTCGTTCATGAAAGGGGTCGTTCATGACAGGGGTCGTTCATGACCGGGGTCGTTCATGACCGGGGTCGCCCATGACCGGGGTCGTTCATGACCGGGGTCGTTCATGACCGGGGACGTTCATGGCCGGGGTCGTTCATGACCGGGGTAGTTTATGACCGGGGTCGTTCATGACACCGGTCGTTCATGACACGGGTCGTTCATGACACGAGTCGTTCATGACTCGGGCCGTTCATGACACGGGTCGTTCATGACACGGGTCGTTCATAACACGGGTCGTTAATGACATGTGTCGTTAATGACACGTGTAATGACTCGGGTCGGTAATGACTCGGGTCGTTAATGACTCGGCTCGTTAATGACTCGGGTCGTTCATTACTCGGGTCGTTAATAAAACGGGTCGTTAATGGCACGGATGGTTAATGGCATGGGTCGTTATTGGCACGGGTCGTTGATGGCAGAGTTGTTATTAGCATAGGTCGTCAA
>BOPP01000208.1:118638-141084 GCA_017312745.1 Gryllus bimaculatus
CACCCACTCACCCATCCATCAACGCACCCGCCCACGAACGCCCTACCCTCGTAAAAACCCATACACCTTCCCACCGATATACCCATCTACCCCACAACCCACAAACCCATCCATCCATTCGCCCGCCCGTTCGTCCAACAGCTTACTCGCCATCCTCAGTACTGCCGGGCGGCCCGCTGGCCCTACTTTCATCCACCGAACTCTCTCGCTCGAGGTGACCTCCATGCCCTTGTATTTCCTCTTTCTTCAGTTTCATTTCGCACATGGAGATGTGATCAACAAATACGCTGTAGGCGTGGGGTCTGCCTCTTTTTCTCGAACCCTTATTCGGCAAATTGATAAACACGAACACTGTCAAACTAAATTTAAGTGCGCACGAATTTAATGTTATAGGTTACCAAACCACTCTAAAAAGAACGTGGCTTGAAAAACGTCCATGGGTTTTAGTAGATTATTTTAGCGTCTATGTTTGCTAACATCGATTTTTGTTATCAATGTCACATCACTAGCTTCCACTGCTTCAGTCCTCGAAACTCCATCTTCACTGATGTGAACTATGTCCTCTGCCTGCACCCTAAGTGCTAAGTCCTCACCCCTCGACTCGTCTCACGCCGTGTTAATGGGGAGCCATCAATTTTAAGGTCTTGCTTCTCTATATTACAGCACTTCCAAACTTGCCATTCTCGTTTGCACATTGCAAAAGCGCTATTCCCATCCACCAAACTCACACTGATATTCAGCTCTCCCTAGTTTGTGGTATTAACTTCTTAGTGAAATATGGAACAACGTGACACTTCGACGTGTAATAGTCAGTGTTATCGCTTGTTCCCTCTGAATTCTAGAATTATGAGAATACGAATTGTGGAAAAAAATATTTCGCTGCAAGTTTTGTTGGTCAATGACTGGTCCTTACCTCTACCATTTCGTTATCATTAAAATGTTAAAGAGTGATAATTATTATAAGCATGTTTGATCTTTGAAATGCCTTTGCTATCGTTGCCGATGATATTGTCGTCATTTATATACTACATTTTTCTCACAATATTTCTGAAGATATCGGTGAACAGTTTGCATATTCTTTCCGTTTTACGGTGTAAAGTATCACAGAATTTGAAGCTACACACTGATTTAAATAGACCCTCAAAAATTATTTTATTATAAGCCTTTATACTATTATTAGTATTATATAACAGTATGAACTGCAGTGGATTTGACGGATAGGATACAATTATAAACAATAATAATTGCACATTATACAAAAATCTACATTTTTCACATGATCTGATTATACATTCTCATGCTTGGTGTTCATACATTTACATGCTTCAAATTTTAATTTTTACTCTAATTTATTTAGATGACTTAAATAGATACTCCAATAGAACATTAATGCCAAATAAATTACAACTATTTTTTTTCAGATGATATATTTTACTATTTTGTCACTTGGTATTCCTGCTTCATTCGTACTTTCTATAATAAATGGTCGTAGAAGGCCCAAGAAAAGAAAATTTTTCAAGTAAATGGAGTAGAAATGGGACGTAAAAGTGGCAGTTACGTGAAGTTCTTGGATTGTGAATGGAGATTTATCATCGGAAACTTTGCATTGCTGAACTTAAGTACCAGATAAAATGTAACTAAGGTATTTTTTTTCTTTCAGGATGTTATTTATGTTTCAAAAAAAGTTTTCTTGTATCTATGCAAAGGTCATAATTTTGAAAATTTACATATCAAAAATAGATTGCTACTCCGTTTTCTGGTATCAAATTATCGTTTCTCATGAACAAATTTAACACGAATACAGTTAAAGCAGCAGTAAAAAAGCAACCATTAACAATTAAGAAATTGAGATAAGATGATTTCTGCTAGCTGAAAGCAACTGTTCTAAAACCCACATTCCTGGTCGGATTTATAAACACTTGATTGAGAAAAACGTTATAATTGGTTAATATTATTTTGAACAGCAAATATTATCGTAGATGTGAAGTGTGTGCGTATAATATCAAGAGTGCATTGAACATTTATGATAAATTCTTGAGCCGTGAGGAGTCGGTGTGTCCTGTCGCGCTCAACGTCCTCGTGTCGTAATCTACAAAATGTAAACTTTTGAGATCTTGTACGGTTTTGAGCGAGTGATTCAAAGCATTGCTGAGATGATGCATTAGAACCTTGTTTTCATTTTATAACTCGCATGCCTTCTCAACGTTCTCAATATTTTGCGTTCGTGGCTATTATACTTTCTGCCTACTTCCTGAGTAATGGCAAATGCCTCCTGGACATTCCTCAGCCTTTCCTTAGAGTTTCTGAAAAAGAAACAACAAAAATATTTATCATCTGCAATTATAATGGACCTCTCTTTCGCTCCATCAAGGATGTGTTTGGAATGTCATCTACGAGCTAGTTAGTCCCTCTGTTTATTGTACCAGGGAAGGATAAGGTACAAGTAAGCCACCGCTCAAGAAACGATGCGCGGATAATAGTTGTCTCAGCACTCCGCTGCAGCGACCTTCCGTCCCCATTCGGCGTCGCGTCTTAAGGCGGCTCCACACATTCGGCATTCGCCGAGCAGCGAGCTACCGTTCGCCCAATTCCCAACAGCTTTTGTTGGTTCGACGAATGTTTGCTCTGTTTGATATGTCCTCAAGACCGACACGCGGTGGGTAGGGGGAAAACCGAACGTTCGGCGTTTGGCGCTCGGCGAATCGCAAGCAACCCGTCCACACTATTTGGGATTCGGCGAGCGGTTGCTCGCGATTCGCCGAATGCCGCATGTGTGAAGCCTCCTTTACAGAAGACAATATCTTCACTACCGAGAAAGTATAGTCACTCGGGGTGACTTTAGATAATGGAGAATGACTTTGTATTACGCACCACTTTAATAAACGTTTGGTAAATTAAGAGTTGGCGCTTGTAATTTTCAGTTGCTTTTATCAGTAGTTGATTCTGACTAACCGACAGACTAAACTAATAGTTAAATCAACTAAAAATGTAATCGTCCACATTTAATTTAAAATACATTTATTAAAATTGTGCAAGGCATAAATGCACCCGCCATGGTATAAAGCCACCCCACGTGACTGTACTCGTGGATAAAGTTGAAACAAGTTTACCGTGTCAGAACGCCATTCCAAGTCGAAGGGTTGTTGTGCTAAGAAAACAGCTGCTTCGTTGCGCGCGTTCCGTTCGAGAGGCGCCCGTGCGACGTTCGCGACCTCTCGCGCGCAACCGATCAATCCATCGATCCGCGGCGCGGAATTGCAGCTGTCACGTGAGTGATTGCTCGCCGGCCTGCGCGCCCTGCGCTAATTTCGCAGCGCTTTCATTGCTGCGCGGAATCACCCCACCCCCACCCCTGTGCCCTGCCCTGCTCTGCTGCAGCTGCGTTGTATCGCTGCAACGGATGCATGCGACCTACGATGCCCTCTATTTTGGAAACGTTCGCATTTATCCAGCCGCCCTGGATGACCGAGATCGCTAAGAGCGTGTACTGACTCAGCGCTTTGGTTCCAATGGTCGTGAGGTCGGGTCCCGCCTTGGGCATGGTTCTTGGACACTTTCCTCTCGTGTATGTGTTGTCGCTGATGAGTCTCCCTACGTACCTGCCATGCTGCGGCTGCGTTGTATCACTGCAATGGATACATGCGTCCTACAGTCTCCCGTATTTTGGAAATGTTTGACTTTCTCCAGCCGGCCGAGGTGACGAAGAGTGTTATCCGACTCAGCGTTTCGGTCCGAAGGGTCGCGTGTTCGAGTACCGCCTAGGTCATGGTTGTTTGTCCCTTGTCTCTCATGTATCTGTTGTCAAGAAGGATCTCGCGTTCTACTGACCTCAGATCAGCGAATCCCGCAAGTTTGTTGATGTCTAATGTTGGATGAATGTGAGTCCCACCAGACGGTAACTGGCTGTCGTCTGGATAAAATTCTTAGAAAAAAGGAATTTCTCAATTTTTCTGAGTAAATGATACTCCCGCGCAAGTGTATGATATATTAGTAGTTAATTTATGCAGGAGGAAATGTGAAATTAGTATTAGTAAATGACCTAATTCGAAAACATTTACTATTCGGCCGAGGACCGAGGTTTTTGTACAATTATCTCTTAACTCAGCCATTTTCAGTACCATAATAAATCGAGAACAAACAATTTTTCTACCGACGTACATACCAGTCATTATGTATACAAAATGTAAAAGTTACATGTCTCATAACTAGAGGGCATCTTTTGATGCTCTAAAACATTGCCAAAAATGATAAATGAAATGCTCTTAAAATACTTTAGAATGTCCTAAAAAGAAAGAAAAATTATGTAAAAAATTGTTCAAAACCACTTCAGATGAACAACTTAAGCTCTTAAATATGTTACTGGTATAATCAAGACCTCTTCCTTTTGTTCATGTGAACTCAGCTTGCAAATTTCTGGTTTTGACTGTTCTTTAAGAGAAAATACTTGTCTTTATTAATCGTGAAATCCGCCAAACTGACAATGGCGGTGATAGGTGTCACATGGACCTTGGATTACATAGTACTCACAGCGGCTGACATTACATTATACAAGCGAAGAAATCGAACAGGCTACTCAGGAATTCTGTAGTGAATATTAGTTGCACCTCGTAAATATTGATTGAAACAAGTAGCATTAAAATGATATTAAAATCGGTGATATCAGCAAAAAATCCATGAAAATTAACGTAAAAAGGTAAAATATATCTTATTAGTCGAAACAGACGAAAAAAGGGAAATAAATACGTATAAAAAGGGTTCATTTCCTTTTGTCGTAACATAAAATGAATTTCTATACTAAAGGGTATTGTCCAAAAATTGAAAGAAAAAAAAATTCGTTTCATTAAATCCACCCCCTACTTATCATTATTGCCGTGTTATTTGTTCCGCCTTCTCTAACAAGTCTCTCATGTCTCTCCCTCTCCCTCTCCCCTCTGTCTCTCTCTTATCTGTCACGACTCTTCAGTAGTTAATTCGCTGTTACGATGCATCGTGTTGACGAATACTAAGAGTATTACTTCTGGCTAGAGAATAACCTCTCCCCCACGGGCTTAACAAGGAGATATAAGACAAAAACATAGGTGTTCGCAGATTGTGTCATAGCAAAGGCACAAACGCAACCTGCAAAAGACATTACACAGCAACACCATTACCATCGTGCATAACTCGGAATGTTGCGCCTTACAACCCTAAAACAATTTTTTTGGCCCCCTGTAGGACTCCAAGCTTTGTTTTCGATACCTTGATCTACAAAATGAAACACTGTGCACGTTGCGGCAGCCGTCGTCTGCGCCGAGGAGGCTGCAGGTTCGAGTCCTGCGTGGACACGGTCGTATTTGTGTTTGTCCCCTCATCATCCTATCAATTCATAATTCACTCTTCAAGGCGTAACACCCTTGTCGTACAGAGGGATGTAGCTGAAAAGCTAATTCTGAAAAATTACACATGTTAATCGTGTAGCGTGGTCAGTAATGGTATACACGCCAATAATAATGAGAATAGTAACAACAATAATAATGAGAATAATAACAATAATTTATAAATTGTTTTTATATTTACTTGATTTTCGAAATAAAATTGTAGCGTTTCTATTACATTGCGCGCGCGTTTGTGTGTGTGTGTGTGTGTGTAATGGTTGGAGTCGCTCTTATGGGTACTCTTGTTATCTCTTACCATATAAATTAATATATAAATAAAATAAAATGCAATATACAAAGCAACATATAAATTAAATATTTGGATTTCCAGTTAAATTTGCTTATCAATATGTGCGGGAACAGCCGGAGAACAAATGAAGATTGGAGGAAACATTTGGGGGCGCAGCATTGAACCCCAACCCATTATGTTGCCTGGCAGAAGTGCCCTTTTACAGCATTTGTGTGCCTACATTTTTTGTACCTATATCTATTTCACCTCATTTTATACAGAGAAGAAATGCCTTAATTATTGAGTTATATCATCATAACATGCAATTTAGAAGTTCACAGGTAACTGAAGCTGCTATTTGTGTGAACATGAAAAACGATCATTTCAATCTGCATTGATCTCGAATTTGATATTCACCACTCAATTTTGTTTGATGGGGTAATAACAGACGTGAAATAAAACTAGAGTTTGCTATCGCCCTGACGTCAATGAATCAAGTTACCTTTAATTTCAACCGGCTATTGGAAATGTAACTTCATTCTCGAGAACAATTGGTGTTGTACAATCGTTGTGGTAGTGAGGATTTTACGTTTTTCATCGAGTTGCTATGAAGGGACACATTAATTCCAATAGAAGCACAACATGACATGTAAATATTTCTAGTCATTGAATAAATTCTTCATCGTTTAGTCATAAAACGCTTTCTTTAAGCCTAAGAAGAGCGAAAGATACAAATTTACAGAAACTAGAAGTGTGTCATTCATAATATTGAAACAAATAAAATATTACAGCATACTAACCATATTATAATTCATTCAACATTTATATAATATATGAATATTGAATATATCAAAATATAAATATACTAATTATATATAGTTTTCCTCATTTTGAACGCAGTCATTTCATTAATATAAATTATTTAATTTCTTTACTACTTCAAAAAAATGTATCATTTTATTTCCATATGTTTTACTTTAAACTGGAATAAAATTGGTATTGACCGTTATAAACTATGGTTTGTGAATTATCAGCTTTTTATTTTCCCGTATACATACGTATATACGTAGCGATACACGTGGCGGTATGGTAGCGATATACGTAGTAATATACGTAGTTATAAACGTAGTAATATACGTAGCGATATACAAAGCGATATACGTAGCGTTATAGCAATATGCGTAGTGAAGAGAAACTTATGTAATGCTGTAGAAAATCGATTTCGAGATTTCAATGGAAATATACAGTTTTGTGTTCCCTGATACCGAAAAAGTGTTTTCAAACGCCTGTCTGTCTGGTGTATGTGAACAACTCTACCACCTAAATTATGCGTGCGTTATTTTTCAAACTGAATATCTGTCCTGTCGATCTGGCCTCAGGCAATGCTCTGCGATTTTGAAAAACATTCATTAATTTTTGGAAGTACATTACATAAAGCCCGCAGAAATTTTCGAAATTTTCTCAAAATCTGCTCCAATTTTTTTCTTTAAATTTCTCGTAAAAATGGAGATATATACACTTCTGAAGATAGCATACGTCCTAATTTCAGGGTTATCCATCATTATACATCAATACTATGTGACTGTCGGAGCAGTACCCCAACAATCGGGCCATGAAGCCCGCATGATCTCTCCTTCTTCTTTCTGTGTCTCCCCTTACTTCCACCTACACACACTAACATGCGCTATACTGCCACACATGCTGTAGAGCAGACGGGAGCTAAGAGTTATCTCGGATAGGGCGGTGGGAGATACCTGGTTGAAGGAAACCCCGCTATGCAACGATAGGTCGGCGCAGGAAGTCACCATCCAGCGGGGGAAGATCACCGCCGCCTCCCGAGGGGAAAGCGCACTACACTTATGGGACTAACAACCTAAGCAGTTGCGCGCCCGGAATCATTAACCATTCAATTTTTCTATCATAACAATCACATAGGTCTATGTAGATATTTAAAAGTTGCAGAAACTGCAATGGATCCGAGCAATCACGTAACTTAAAGAACTACCTCAAGTGTATTATTCATTGCTCTTCTTGGTGTAATTCACAGCTAGCCCTGAACTATCCAGTTAATCAACTAAGTACGTCTCTGTGTGCCTGCGGCGTTCGTTTATTGTCGATTCTGGTTGACTGAATACATTTGGAAAAACGGGGTTTCGTTATCGGATTGAAGCGGAGCACAGCGCGTCTATGCTTTGGGAGTCGGCGCAACGGGCAGATTTAATAACGCACCTGTGGAGTTCCCGCGCCAGACGAAATATAAAATAACGTTCGGGACTGTCGGTGTTGCGCTGAATAATTCAGAGCGATTTGTTTGTTGTCGTGGCAGTTGGAATCAATGGTCGAGAACCAAGGACTTTGCACAGGTGGGCTTGCGTCCGTCGAGAAGTTGTTTTTCCTCGTATTTTTATAGAATGAACTGGAAGAATGTTAGATTACTCTATGGCAAAAGCATGAATAGAGTGTCAATGCAAAGAGATGATAATTCGAGTCTTAAAGAAAGGACGACATTGATTATTTTCTGTTTTGAGTCATAGGAGACCTAATTTTGGAGAGTCGCAGGAAGAATATTTAAAAACATCATGAATTAAGGTACAAACAAATGAAACATTTAAATGAATTATATTTTTAATATTTCATTTCATTCCGAAATAACTATTCCAAGCAATACTTTGTCATTTGTTTATATCTTCAAATACTTTCTAGAATTTTGTTTCTAGTTCCAAGGTTTCACAAAGTATTCCGGATGCCCACTATTTTCAAGTACATGACTTTCCGGTAATACGTGGTAGCACTTAAGTCCCTTGGCACTTGGTAAAGAAAATACTCAATGTATTTATAATACGAAAACGGATAGAAATACTGGAACAAATAGTAAGAAAATAGTTCTTACAGTTATTTTATATACAAAATATTTTTAACTAATATATATCGTCTACTAAATATATGATTTTCACAAACCTAACTTCCTTTCTGTTCTCTGCGATACTCGCGCTAAAAACTAACTTACCGGAAGCTAGGGCAAGGGGGAAGGGGGAAAGGGCAAGGTCCGTCACCTTGCCCTTTTATCAGCAATGTCATCGGTATTTATGGACTGACTCATTTGAACACGATGCAATAGCGCAATTTTAGAGAGGAGGCTACAGAAAAATGTTGGACGAAGCTGAATTGTTTGTCTGGGAGATTACTTATCCAAAACATACTAGAAAAATGATCAACTAAATAAAAAAATGGTTGAAAAGTGTAAAAATTCAGAAGTATGTAAAAATATGTTCTTTTGGGTAAAATATGTAAAAATATGTACTGAAAAGTCTACTTTTTTTATACTAAGCTATATGAAAAGAAAATAACGTTGATTCGACTTGATAGAGTTACGTAAGGAAAATTTACTACATAATTATCCGGCCCCTATTAATTATTAGCTAATTTTCTTTTATATTCATCACAACGATATTTCAACTTCAAATAATATAAAATGTTACAATATTTCATTATCGTGTCCTACATCTACTACTTCAGTAGTATACATACCTTTTGCGGCTCTCACACGCAACCGATATTTATAAATTAGATCTCTAAAGAAAAGAATTTCACGGAGACGTGACAAAGTGCACTATGACTTAAAAAATATGCTGTATTTGTTTATAAAACTCATCCAAATATTCATGTGAAATGCAACCAACACCACTCAGTCAGCTATATCGTTATATAACCCCTAAAAGAAGTGTTCTATATCCTTAAAAACTAAAAATTTGAAGTCAATGGCCTCACAGAAACGTTTTTCACACCGTAATCTATAGAATGATATCTTCTTGGACATTCCATTAAATTTTTGCTTCGTTCGGCACTTATCGATACTATCAGTAGCACGTATATTTCCACCCTAGGTGATGGTGGACGTCTTTGTGACGTCAGGCTTAGAAGGCTTCGATTTCTTTATTTTATGCTATTATCGCTTTCTATGAAGACCGTGGTTTGCGTAGACTGGCGAGGTTTATTTGCATAATTATTAATTCAAGATTCGCTCTCGCAGCAACAACTAGAAGTATTATTAATAACTGCTTGATTCTGACCAAGATTATTTCTTATGAATGTAGTGAAAATATTCATTCTACGTTTTGTCGTGGCCTACAAGTGCTTTGTACCTAATTGTGGAGGTATGTGGGTGTACAGTGAAGAATCAAGACGTGTCTTATTAGGTTTGGTTTGTGTTTTACCTGTGCCAGTATTTTCGTTATCAGCAGTGATTTGGTGAAACTTTCAAGTCATAGTGTTCAGTCACATAAGTTTCTCAATAGTAAAAAGCTTTTTAATATTTTTGTGATTCCCAAGAAAAGCGAAAAGCTAACTGTCAGTGAATATTGAATAATTATTTCAAATATTTCCAAGAGAGTGTTGTGAATTCTTTCAAGGAATCACTCGATAATACTGAATAAATAGTTATTGAAAATTTATTTCTAATATCAATTGCATTTTTTAAAAAAAAATTATTGTGTTAGTACATTGTAAGTTACCTTTACACATTGTTAAACAAATATATACGTTTCGTTGACAACTTTCCCTCTTAAAATAGAAAGATAGGTGAGAATATGGGGTTTAGCATGTGAGAGTTCTCGCACGGGTACGTGGAGATAGTAGTGGGAAAATTGTGCGATGTCACAACGCAAAGAACAAACTTTTTAAATTAACTGAAGTAAAATACTTTGAAGGAAATGAACAACAAAAATAAAAACGCACTAGTCCAAAATACTATGTGAATTAATTTTAAAAAAGCAACATAATTTAAAATTATCGAAAGAATAGCGTAAGTCGCTCAACAACTGCCAACGAACACAATCCAGACGCACGATTTAAGTGTTAGTGGTGCCTGGAAGTCTGTTCATCAATGACAGGTGTAAACTCATATTGTAAATAATACACCGTTTGTTATTAAACTTAAGGTGTCGGTTTCTTAAGATATTCAATACGTAATTATGGTTTGAACAACATTCTCATATACTGAAGTGAAGTCTACGCCTACTGAATTGTTTCTAATGGTAAGAAATGGTATTCATTACTCAAAGGTGAAAATATTAGTTTTGTAATTTTGGGTTCGGGATTGCTTGTCTTGAGGTACGTAAGAACTCAGAAAATAATTCAATACTTTTTAGTATACAATTAATTTTTTAATTTTCGCACCACAGCAAGTTGGCGCCCTGCCTCTCCGAATTGTGAATTGTTCAAAGAACATATCAATATAATACTGAATAAACGTTTATTGAAAATTTGTTTCCAACATCAGTTGTTTTTATCTTTGTTTGATATTCTGTAAGTACGAACTTTTTTTAGCAAATCAGCAGGTTTCATTAACAATTTTCCTTCTTAATGGAAACGATAGGAAAATTATAGGGAAGGGGAAGGCATTAATATGCGAGAGTTCTCGCACGGGTAGGTACTCTAGTTTTAATTATAAGTTTGTTAAAGATATTTAATTTTTAATAATAATGTGTTTTACTCCATATGTTCCATAATACATCCAATCTATAACAGCGATGCTAATACGGTCTAATTCAATGTACGATTACTTGTATCTCGAACGAGAGATAAGAAGGAATTAGTGTGACACTTTTGAAATTACTAAGTTGCAATAATGTCGTTTAAAATATACTCCAGTGGTTTTATTTTGCAATTTGGTGTGTGTCACAAACTGTTTGTTTGTATTTCAGAATATAATAGTAGGATATCCATTTCGATGAACGCATGATCCATACTACAAAATATGTGGAAAGCTCTCGTCTCTTTTTGTTTCTTTGTTCATCTCGATTATTTTCTCTCTAAGTAGCGAGAGGGCTGATTAAAGTCTAGAGCAGGAGAGACCGAACCAGCAGCGCATCTGCTCCTCTCGCGGCGAAGGTAATCTGCGAGAAGTACCGCTACGTGGCAGAGAAGCTGTCGTTGTTTATTTGACAAGAACATAATTGAATTGCGTTCGTTGGAACTTTCTTCTTAAAGCTTTGTAGATGAGCTGAGCTGCAAAGTACTCGCAGCTCATTTGGAAATTACACTGCTTACATATTACTACAAAGTACTTACAAATGTTGGGAGGATTAGAAGGAGAATCAGAGAAGTTGGCATTGCGTAAATAGAAGTATATTATGCTTGTGGTGAAGAATATAAGGTTTGCAACATGGCAAAATGAAATAATTTTGAAGCACCTCAGCTGAGTAACACCCTCACCCCTCCAGTTCGATGGAACAAGAATTATGAGAAATGAATTGCAAAAAAAGGATCTAACGAAAACCGGGTAATTTATGAAAACGACTTAAATTCATAGAGATGTGATAAATAATGAATTTAAACATAAATCAAATTTTCTGTACGTTATATGTTATTTCTTTTTGTAATTAAATATAATACAAGTTGATTTTCTTCCCTTGCAACTCCTCTCCACTTACAAATACTTAAGTGACAACAAAATGTCCTTTGACATATTTTTTCTTGGATGTTCAATTACATCTAAAAATAACGATAAGATATTGAACTATATTTTCACTTTTAGTCATTCCAAACTTTATATTTTATCGTCATCGAAAAATTGTAGCTTTTCTGGTACAACATAGTACACAATGAAAGCATGATCCTAGGACATGCTCAATTTGCCAGTTATCTTCCAGATACATCTTTGAATAAACTGTAACTCGTGTATTTGCCTTCCATGATTAAGGTTATAAGTCATGTTTGGAACAGGACAGAGGTAAATTCTGAATTGTCTTAATTATTCACTATATTTCTGTCTAATCAGATTATTTAAATTATTTTCTAGGCGCTGACTAATGTCCACTGGCGTATTATCGAAAATAACGTAGATTTTGTACGTTTAGAAAATAATGATGGTTGAGAGCCTGATTATATACACGATATCACAATGTTTTCTACCATTCACCTCAATGAAGTGAAATTATCTATTTATTCCCCATAAAGGATTAGTTCTAACTAGTAGAATCCCCGCTAACATCCGTCTGTTAAAGGCGTGGGACCACTCATGAAAATGACAATGGTGATGGAGATGCTGATGATAAGGAACACTCGCGTGTAAATACAGTGTTAAATGTATTTAATATATTATCAGTCATTCAATTGCTCGTATTAAAAGTGATATAACTCTAGGCTCTAAAACCTAGTCTAAATCTGGGCAAAATTAATCAGTATTGTCAATATAGGTTCAAAAAATCTTTACATTCGTGTATTTATTAACTACTAGTGTTCTTATTGTTTGTTAAACATATGATACACTACTTGGGCATTTAGATACTCATATTCAGATGGAATTGTCAGAAGACGAGGTATGTTGGCGCGCCAGCTGCGCCGCTGAGAGACGCGCCGTGTTTCGCTCCTGCCCGCGCATCACGGCTCATACAGCGGCGAAGCTCTGCGTGGCTTCGCTGGAGATAAAAGAGCGGAGTGGTGGCAGCCGAGAACGCAGCGGTCTCCCGGGCTGTTTTCGCCGCCAGAGATGATTTAAGCGAAGGAAGTTCACTTCGTCGCGTCGCCGCAGTATTTCTTCGTTGTTGGAGACCACGCCGAGCTCGCTTATCTTGCTTTCGTTTCGAGGGCGCCGGAAGATGATTTTTTTAATTCTCTCTCTTACCTTCCGCACGAATTTCGCCCAGAAGCTGACGAGATTAGGAAGCTCACGCTTAATGAGTGCAAAACAGTGCGTCATTCTGTCAAATTGTTTTTGGTTTAGTTCTAGTAACTGTGGTTGCTGGAGTTTAAAATGGGCAAAGAATATTTAAAACGGGTGGTAAATGTACTACTTAAACGTTGCTTGCTCTTCTTGATTCTCAAATGAAAACTTTTCTCGTTTCTTTCGTGCTACTCATGGGAAAACATCTTTTTTTTAGATTTGAAGGGCAGTGTTACTTTTACACGTCATTATCTAAGAGATATAATTTACTGAGATCACTCAACGGCGTCCTCTCACATGTGCAAGTCCTGTACCCAATACTGTGAAGTGTTTCTTCTCTTCTACTCCTTCCGTAGCTCAGAGCGAAATAGTATTTTTAATGGGACAGGACGTACAGTCCACATATTCTTTCTTTATCCTTTGTTGTTGTTATTGTATTTGTATTTTTATTATTGTATTAATGTAAATATTTTATTTGATGCAACTAGATGTTCTTAAATTTAATTATAATACTAATTTATAAATTTTCACCCGCAGCATTTACAAACTTGAATACTGCGAAAGCTGTGACATTAATGTTAAAACAAAACTCAATTTTTTTAGCAAAACTGATTCCATATTAACGTCACAGAATGTATCCTGAATTTATATCTTCAACTTAAAACAGTACCTGAAAAAATGCTCCAGTGCGTTTAGAACAATATTCCATTTTCTCCCGCCAAGTGATTCCTTATTAATTCCGAGATGTGCACACCGCCCGGCGGAGGGCAGCCGCGGCGGTGCCCGGTCCGAGGCTCATTCCGAGAATGCCAGGCGCTGCTAATAATTCACCGGCGGCTCTCTGCTAATAGCCTCCCCCGCCCCGGGGCCGCGCCCTCGGCCCAGGCGGCCCCATTTGCATCTCCCGGCGGCGCGGGCCGGTCATGTTTATGCATCGCAGGTTGCGCCGAACGCGCCCGCCGCGATAAATACGGCCGATTGCCGCGCCCGCTGCAGCGGACGAAGGCAGATACGCCGACTTCTCAATGTGGGGTACGTCCTTTTGAAGGGGATCTTACGGAGACCTACTTTAGCCTGTTATCCACTCCAAATCTGACGAACACGGCTGAACGGACACGGTTTCTTATGAATTCCCTGCAGCACAAGGGCTTCTAAGCAGGAGGCTATGAGGCTAAAGGTATGACCATATGACTGTAGGATAGTCTGTCTGTCTGTACTTACACAACAGCTTCTGACGGGGTCAAGGCCTACCAGAGATATACCGGCCTTACGGCCGTGGGTTGGAGGAGTCTGACAATAGGATAGTTCTCCGAAATAAAATTGCTAGGACATGCGATATCTCCGCTGGGGAACAGATTCGAACCTTCTCCAACCATGTGAGACTTTTGGTGGACAAAGAGTGTTCACAGTTGGTTTACTCGGCATTCGGCAACAATTCATTTACGTTTCGCTTTATAGGCGCACAAAATGTCAATAATAACCTAATTGAATACGGAATATGTCTAAACAATCAAGAATTATAGTGTGATCAATACACTCAAAATAAATAAAAAACAAAATTTCAACAAAGGCTATAATATGTATTTATTAATAAATAATTATTTATGAAAGTTATGATTCATGCTTTTCTTGTTAACTACAAGTATTCTAAAATATGCAATACTTTTATATGCACATACATTACCACACATGCCATCGTTCACAAATGTCAAATATCCACCACCTGATCTCAAAATTAGGACTTCTATGTTTGCGAAGGTTCACTTGCCAATAGCCGTAAGCAAAATTGAAACAAAGTTACATACTCTCATGTCTATTGAAGAATGAATACGTTATAAGCCTACAAAAATCAGTGACGTTCGTGCTCTCATAAATCAGAAATTCAATTGCTACGAGAGCTGACGAAGAGGTTTTCTGCATATAAGAATAGCGTCCATAAACGTTGTCGACGCCTGTCAGCTGTCATCGATTGCCTGATGCCGTCAGTCTCGTTCGAAATTTCGGAAGGAAGCTGTAGTAGTCTTTTTGTCGAACCTGTGGCATGTTCGTCTTGCTGTTTTTCCTTCCGTTTCTTCCCGTTATGAAAAGCCTTCTCTATCACATGAAAGGCATTCAACATCACATTCAGAAATAATGACAACTCTTAGGACCAGGGCACCAAAATATGTTTTGTAAGGGTCAAATAGAAATTATTTTCTTGCGAACTGAGACAATTTTTTGTAAACTTCTACTACATCACTGAAAGTTCTTAAGTGAAAAATATTAGTTTGGAGAAAGCAAAGGTTAGGTTGTTGAGTCGCAGCTATGTTGAACTAAGATTAAGTTATATTTCCCAACGCTTTTTTGTCGTTAAGGAGGTAACATGGATGCGTTTTATTAAAATTAAAATATAAAGACTTAACTTGTAGTTTCAGTATGTAACCCAATCGCCCCAATAATTGACTTTAAAACTTTTATCCCGTGACCACAAAATTAAGTTATTCAGTGATTACATCTGTGCTTTGAAAAATCAAATTCTAAGGTTTAAAGACAATCACTTTTGCAGTTTTCTTATTTGCGGTACCTCTGTTTCGCTTGGAACTGAATTCGTTAAAAATATAGAGCTGTTTTGATGACACAGACAATTTTCCATTTCTGGATTAACAAATAAAGGAAAAGTATTTTATAGAAATCACATATTATTTTAATTTCAAACCCCGCACAAAGCGGAAGATCAACGTAAGTACTGCTTCATGCTTTTTAATTATTCTCTTGATCGACGTTGTTGAGCCAATGAAACGTCAATGTGTAGCGGCTGCAACTTCTCAACTTATAATTAGGAATAACGCAGAACTTTCATGTTGTGCAAAAAGCGTCTCCTTGTCGTAGGTAGACAATATTTTCGAAAAATTTCACATAAGTGTACAAAAGTTTTACATGGTTCAATAGTTTAGAGTTTTATATATTATATTAATTTTGATTGTTATTGTTACTGTTTTTATTAAACTGTGAAAAAGGCTTCTCAATGTGGTTCATCGCGAACGACAACTTTTCGCAATGAAGCATTTTGTTATTATAAATTCTACGAGTGAGTATGACCTGGAAAGAGTGAAAGAAAGGCCGGTCGAGTTATGGTTGCGTGCGGGGAGGATGAATCGAACAGCAGCTAGGTGCTGTGGTGCAGGCGAAGGAACCTCGAAGCAGGCACAGCGTAAGGGGGATGGTGGGGAGGATGGAGAAGATAAAGAGGACGAAGAAGGTTTTTGTTAAAGCGAATGTTAAGAAAGAGGTGAATTAACAATTTTCGAAACATTTGACAAGAAAGGGAAGTACAATAGAATACAAACATTATTTTCAACGAGAACAGAGCATTTATTTTACGAAGAATATTTCATTGGCTGAGGCACAAGACAAAACTTGCTTTTTAATTTTCGAGACATTTACAAAGAATAATAAAACAACCTGGTTTAAGTTAACACATGACAAATCAATTTAAACTCTCTGCTTATATACACTAAAAAACTCTTAACTATCCACTACACCATCGACACACTGGCAGCCATGACACGCTACGGCACGCGACGCCACGCGACGCCACGTCACATCTCACCTCACCATAACACATTCCGCTGGTCGGCTGTCTATTCAGACCTCTGAAAATCCTCTCTTTTCACTCACACAGCGACTACCCGTGTCAAAGCAGGCAAGTGGAGCAGTAGGGGAGGGGGTGGCGGCGACTATGTGGCAGGGGAGGGGGTCATTTGTTCACGTGAGTTAGATCACGATAACCTTTATTTGCCTATCTTTATTTCCGAATATCCCAGACTTCAACTTTTCCATTTCTGCTTGTCGAAAAGAAGGAGATTACAACACGTGCCTTTAAGCATTTGAAGGATTATTTTTGCGTCTATTGGCTGTGAGGCTACAATTTTTGTTTTGTTGATATAGGTATATACAATACATTGAACTTCATATCAGTTTTATAAATGCTATTATTATTGTAATGTTCTTTGTGATAATCTGTTTGTGGTCGGTTTTACGCTCGATAACCGAAGTAACAAAGAAGTAATATTACTAAAAATTACACAAACATTTACTTTTAACCTTGGGGATATTTTTTTTTGAAAATATTTGTCATGGAGTTTTCCTAAAGATAGCAACATTCTATTACGTAAACTATAAAACTTTGAATAAATGTTTATTGCTTCACGGTTCGTTTTACAACAATTTTAAAATTATTTTTTAGTACCGCTGTAGAAACTGCCACAAGAGTTGAATCTGAATCCATCAGTGCTCATTAGAGTTTCTGCCCGCGCAAAGTAAGGACAAGAGCAAGGGCAGGACACGTTAGGCGAAAGGATTTCTTCATTAGAAGATCACATTTTCAAATGTGTCAGAACTAGCTTCACAATACGCAAACCTGAACATGACTGATCTGCAGGAGCTAACCGCAAAAACCTAATTATTACAAGAAAAATTCTTGATGATTGGAATAAACTGTAGCGCAGGAAAGAACCAGTGGCCAACGAAACGCATTTTAGAAGCCACATAGCCTCGCAATTGCGTTTTGCTAGTTTTAGGGCCAAATGAGAAAAATCACTGGATGGTGTGATGGATTGGTATATGTGTGTTGGTGGAATCATGTTATAACGGCATATGGAAAATCGGCTACAGCAGGCATCTCTCTGGTTTCCGCAAGCGCTTTACGATTTTCAGTAACAGCGTTCCGTCACTTGATCTGCTTACATTTCTCCGCGCTCTTCCAAACTTCTAATATCGGCCATCCGCCATTTTCACGGCCGCCTATTCAGGCAAGCGTAAACCGATCTGCGGCGGTCAACAGAGTGGGAAACGAAGATTGCTTCAGTTGTTTAATGAACGGAATCTTTACAGTGTTGCAATGGATTGCCTGCCTCCGGGACCGCAAACCAACCTGCGGTCCAAATCGCACGGGAAATAACGACGCGTCTAGCGCCGCTAACAAGCGCAGCGCAGTGGCCCATGCAGCCGCTTTTTTTCTCCGCGAATGGAGCCCTGCGAGCAACGAAGTTCCTGGCAGAATGCGATCCGTTAAAGGCACGAGGCTGCCCTCTTCGATTCGGCCGGCGCAAATAGGGCGGAAGGCGAGCCAACTTGTGCGGTTTAATCTTTACGTCTTGGCGAGGAATTGAATAGTAAACAACTTTGCGAACAGTAAGCTGATGAAGCAACCAGATTATAACGCAGCGCTTAAACGGATCATATGCTCGATTTTACTCCGCATGTCATGGTCCAATATTTTAAACTTGTGTGGGGTTATTCAGTAAACTTAAGCAAAGGCGCGTGTCATTAATTATGTTTTTTCAAAAGGCTTCACTGAATTAGAGGCTGGACTAGAAGTTACTCTTTCGGATCAGCTAAGCCGATGAGTAACTTAATTTCTGAAGCACTTAAAACGAATTCATGCTTGAAGTTTCACATCTTGAACTAAATAGTTTTAATCTTTCTATGAATACAATTTTTCATTGAACGTAAAGAAAAACCGTTATCTTTGCTTCTCATAGTTTTTTAAAAATTTTGTCTAAAATTTAACTGCACTGTATAATATTCTAAGGTGATCCAAACAACAGTTGATTTCGTTCACTTTTTATAAAGAAACTTCTCTCGTTACAAATATAGTCAATTACTTCGTGGTTTCGTTTTTCCTTTACTCATTGATTTTAAACGAAGCGTTCTCTGGTTTTCATCTAAGATATAACAATCAGCGTTTGTTGACTATTTATATGCGCTGCGCGCGTACCGTTTCATCCGATTGCGACTTACAACTTTTTGTCAACATATTGCTCTGCACTTCGCAAAGAATGCAAAGCAAAGTAGCAATGGGGAAAGAGCGTGTCTTCGCATATGGAGCGCGCGTTGATGATATATGCCTTTTGGTGCTCGAACCAAGCGCCCCGCTGAACTGCAGGCAACCCGCCGCACCCTCAGTATTAAGTGCTGTCATCGCTGTCATATCTTTCTGCCCCTGCGATTGGAAATATCTGCGACAATATCATTAGAATGTTATGTTCGACAAGTAAATCAATTACTCCAAAACAGTAGACATACGAAATGCCATCCTACATCTTGTGGGAGAAGAACGTTTTTTAAGAATAGATACGCTGAACAACTAAGTTTCAAACTAGGGAAACTGGAATATCCCATATCCTGCAATACAATGTGTTTCATTATTACAATATTTTTGCCGGAACCGTAGGCCGTTAAAAGATGTGTTTAACGATCACATGACCAGTATGTATGAGTTTGTAGGCTGCGAAGTGTAGGCTGTGAAGTGCGTGTTGTAGTAAGGAAGAAGTGGTTACGAAGAGTAAAGTAGATGTTTTAGAATGTCCACAGTCGTTAATTAGTATTTATTAAAGAGATTAGTTTGAAAGTACATTTCATCTTCCCGCTGAAGTAAAGGATCAAAAACATACGCTACGATAGGCGGAGATGCTCTATCACATTTCCATCAGCTAATTATAATATTAATACTTTTAAATAAACCAACGTGAGTTATGGGTCCCATTACCACTACAAGTACGGAAGAATGAGGACGTTCTAATGATATGTAAAACATTTCGAACTTTCCCGACTATGGAGTAGAAAAGATTTAGTAGTTTTATGTTGCGTGAATCAATTTGCTGAAAATATCTGCTTCTTATTGCTGACCCTTAAAAAAAGTGTAAAATGCTAATTTAAGAAAAAAAAATACTCTAACACGCGGTTGTTTATTGTAGTAGAAATCCGTATATTTTTATTAGTATCCATTATTTTAGTCGGTCCTTGAGAGGCGAAATAGATTACGACAGACACCGCCTTATTCTGGTCTCTCTGTAAGTCCGTCCGATCTGTCCGTCATCCATTAGCCATCTGTTGCAGTACTTCGTCTGCAACACAACGATAGCAGATTAAATCGCACAAGCTTGATTTTGACTCAACAATATATTGATAATAACATTTCACAAATCGATCTGTCTGATGTCGGGCCCCTTGGATTTTGAAACATGTATTTTAAATTTTTGTGGGGAATACTTGAAATTAAGATCCGTGAACATTTAGAAATTTTTCAAAACAATGGGTACATCGTGTTTGAATTCATTTTGCGTCTGGCGTTACGTGTTAGAGATAATGTAGAGTCGGTTCCATATTCGTTAAAAACCACTGGATTTTTCGAAAATTGGCAAAAAATCTTTTCATAATTTTAAATCGAACGTTTTTTGTTGCAACTAAAATATTAAAGAGAAAGGTTTTCTACCTAATTAAACTGTTTTCTTAAAGAGCAAGATTTTAAATCAAGTAATATTTTCAGCTGAAATTGTGCATAGTATTCCGTAATATTTCGCACTGGACGTGAAAGTTGTGAATTGTTTCTTTTTTAAGGGAGAACAATTGTAAAAGCCCCTTTAAAAAATAAAGCTTAATATTCAACCCATTACGTCTATGCTTGCATGATTGTGGTGAATTCTATTCTAATGTATTGTAATTGGCGTATTTGTAATGGCAAAATACTTCTAAATTGTTTTATTTGCACAAGAACATAAATAGTTCAAATATATAGATATATTTATATATATATTATATATAATAGATATATATATACATATATCATATCATAGATATACTATATCATATAATATATATATATAAATAAGAACTAATATACGTACTAAAGTGAGAGAAAACTATTAAACGTAATTTGCACATGATATGTTGTTAAGACTTTTAATAAAATGGAAAGAATAAATGCGTTTCGTAGAGTATAAGCGCTGAGGAATGAAAAAACAAAAACACACTTCACCGATTTTTTTTCAGTTAAAGTAATAGATAAAATATGCCATTTAATTTGATTTCTAAACTTAGTAATGAAACTATCTATGAAAAACAAAAAACTTTGAATTGTGTAGTAGCCCAGCTTTCATCTACCTCAGACACACCAACTGGAAAACTCAAAGGCAGAATAGTGTGAGCAGAGGCACATATGAGAGTCAGCAGCCACTAGAAGTACATGCGATGTTTTACAGTGTCGGGGCGTTAGGATGTGTGCGGTTGGCTTCGTGCTACAAGTGACACGGCTGAGGCGGCGGAAGGTCGGCGCTAGAGGGAAGGCGGGAGGAGGGAGAGGGGCGATCGACAGCGCCCGGGAGGCGATAGCCGCCCGCCTCTCCGCCCGCGCCCGGCTCCCACCCCCGCCCCGCCGCAGGCGGAGCGCGCAAAGGTCACAGCGGCGCCTGATGGCGCTGATGGTATGGATCGTCTCCCTCCTCGGCGGCCGCTGGACGCCCAAGACCCACTCCCCCCCCCGCTTCCGCGCTGCGCTTGGCGCTGTCTACGTCGCCCGATCACGTCCGGCACACACGCTCGCACCCCTCGGCGCCGCCTATCACCGCTCTCCGGCAGCACAATACCACCACGACGTAATCACCTCCTTTCCGCTCTCTCTTCTCTTTCTTGCTCTCGCACACTCTACTCACTACCTCACTCCTCAGCTCACTCACTCATGCACGTCTGCCTCCTGCTCGCCTCCTTCGTCTCGTATCTTCTCAGCATCCCCTCCGTTCGTCCTTTTCAACCACCCTGGTCGAGGTTTTCTCGTCGTTTTCTCTAGCGTTCTTCCAATTCGTGTAGTCCCATTTCACCCCAGCGCCTTCGTGCTACCCACACTTGCACCAATCACATTATGAACGTGAGAGATTGATTCGCGCCTTCTTTTTTGAACTGCTTTGCCCACTTGTTGTACCCAACGCATCCAACCGCACCACGTTCTCGGCGGAAGGTCTCTGCTACTGTAATCCAGTGCCTGTGCGTCCACTCCGCGCAATTCACGTTATACTCACCATGCCAATCCCCTTCCGTGACATGCCATCGTGGACACATCTTCTCCAATGTCCCTGTTAACAATTTGATGTCCATGATCCTTAATTCGCCCCCAGGCCACCGTTTGGTTGCTCACGTCCGTGCGTTGGTTTGCTACTTTATTCAGGTGACAGACATATGAAATTTCACGCATCCCACTAGAAAAATTAATAGTAATTCTTGATTTTCCCAGTGGCTGCCTCAAGCAAAAACTGTCAAGCGACGGCGAACCTATGGACTGGAGCTCTTGAGGACAAGGAATGACCGCCTTTGGACTCCCTATTTCG
>BOPP01000208.1:141630-156283 GCA_017312745.1 Gryllus bimaculatus
GCGAGGAGATAATTGCTCGTAGTGTAGAGATGCAGTTATGGTTTTTAAATAGGATAATAGCAGGTTATCCATCTTAACCAACTTGAATTTGCCTTCTTAATGGAAACGATAGGAAATATTATGGGAAGGGGAAGGCATCTAAATATGCGAGAGTTCTCGCACGGGTGGTACTCTAGTTTTAATTAATAAGTTTGTTAAAAGATATTTAAATTTTTAATAAGTAATGTGTTTTTACTCCATATTTGTTCCATAATAACATTCAATCGTATAACAGCGATGCTAATAGCCGGTCTAATACAATGTACGATTACTTCGTATCTCGAACGAGAGATAGAAAGAATAGCCAGTGTGACCACACTTTTGAAATACTAAGTTGAATAATGTCGTTAAAAGTATACTCAGTGGTTTTATTTTGCCAATTAGTGCTGTGTCACAACGTGTTTGTTTGATATTGTCAGAATATAATAAGTAGGTATATCATTTGCGATGAAACGCATGATCCATACTTACAAATATGTGGAAGCTCTCTCTCTTTTTGGTTTCTTTTTCATCTCGTTATTTTCTCTCTAAGTAAGCGAGAGGGCTGATTAAAAGTCTAGAGCAGGAAAGAAGACGAACCAGCAGCGCATCTCTGCTCCTCCGCTGGCGAAGGCTATCTGCGAAGAAGTTACCGGCTAACGTGGCAGAGAAGCTGTCGTTGATATTATTTGACAAAGAACATAATTGAATTTAGTGCGGTTGTCGAACTTTTCTCTTAAAGCTTTGTAGATGAGCTGAGCTGCAAAGGTACTCGCAGCTCATTTGGAAATTACCCTGCTATACATATACTACAAAGTACTTACACAAATGTTGGGAGGGATTAGAAGAGGAGGAATCTAGAGAATTGGCTTGCGTAAATAGAAGTATATTAATGCTTGTGGAGAAGAACTGACTACAGGTTTTGCAAACAGGCAAATGAAAATAATTTGAAGCACCCGCTGCGAGTAACACCCTCACCCTTCAGTTCGATGGGAACAAGAAATTATGAGAAATGAATGCAAAAAAAGAACTAAGAAAACCGGGTATTTATGAAAACGACTTAAATTCATAGCAGATGTGATAAAATATGAATTTAAACATAAATCAAATTTTCTGACGTTATATGTTATTTCTTTTATGTAATTAAATAAATACAAAGTTGATTTTTCTTCCCTTGAATCCTCTCCACTATCAAATAACTTAAGTGACAACAAAATGTCCTCTTACATTTTTTTCTTGGATTGTTCAATTACATCTAGAAATAACCGATAAGATATGAACGTATATTTTCACTTTTAGTCATTCCAAACTTTAGTATTTTAGTCGTCATCGAAAAATTGTACGTTTTCTGGACACATAGTACAAATGAAAGCATTGATCCCTAGACATGCTCAATTTGCCAGTTATCTTCCAGATACCATCTTTGAATAAAATAACTCGTGTATTTGCCTTGCCATGATTAAGGTATAAGTCATGTTTGGAGAACAGGACAGAGGAGTAAAATTTGAATGATCCTTAATTATTCACTAATATTGTCTGTCTAATCAGATTAGTTTAAATTATTTTCTAGGCGCTGACTAATGTCCACTGGCGTATTATCGAAAATAACGTAAGATTTGTTACGTTTAGAAAACTAATCGATGTTTGAGAGGCCTGATTAATATACAACGACTATCTACAATGTTTTCTACCATTCACCTCAATGAAGTAATTATCTATTTATTCCCCATAAAGATTAGTCTAACTAGAGAATCCACACCTAACATCTTCTGTTAAAGCGTGGAGCACTCATGAAAAGACAATGGTGATGAGATCTGATGATAAGAACATCGCGTGTAAAATACAGTGTTAAATGTATTATAATATATTATCAGTCATATCTAATGCTCGTATTAAAAGTGATATAGACTTAGGTTATAAACCTAGTCTAAATCTGGCAAAATTAATCAGTATTGTCAATATAGGTTTCAAAATAATCTTTACATTCTGTATTTATTACTACTAGTGTTTTTATGTTTGTTAAACATATGATACACTATGGGCTTTAGATACTCCTATCAGACTGGAATTGTCAGAAGACGAGTATGTTGGCGCGCCAGCTGCGACGCTGTAAGACCGCGCCTGTTTCGCGTCGCCGTGCGTCCCGCGCATCACGCCTCATAACGCGCGAAAGACCGTCGCGTGCCTTGCTGAGATAAAAGAGCGAGTAGTGGCAGCGAGAAGCGCAGGCGTGCGCCGGGCTTTTTCGCCGCCAGAAGATGATTTAAGCAGAGGAAAGTTCCAACTTCGTCGCGTCACCGCAGTATTTCTTTGTGTTGCAGACCAACCGCCAGCTCGCTTATCTTGCTTTTCTTCGAGGGCGGAAGATGATTTTTTAATTCTTCTCTCTTACGCTTCCGCACGAAATTTCGTCCCACCGAAGCTGAGAGATCTAGAACGCTCACGTCTTAATGAGTGCAAAACAGATGCGTCATTCTGTCAAATTGTTTTTTGGTTTAGTTTAGTAACTGTGGTTTGCGAAGTTTAAAATGGGCAAAGAAATGGTTAAAACGGGTGGTAAAGTACTACTTAAACTTGCTTGGATCTTCTGATTCTACAAATGAAAACTTTTCTGTTCTTTCGTGCTCTCATGGGGAAAACAGACTTTTTTTTTAATGAAGGCCAGTGTACATTTACCACGTCATTTCTAAGAGATATAATTTACTAGATCACTCAACGGCGTCCTCTCACATGTTGCAAGTCCTTGGACCGCAATCTTGTGAAGTGTTTCTTCTTCTTCTACTCTTCGCGTAGCTCAGAGCCGAAAATAGTATTTTTAAATGGGACAGGACGTACAGTCCACATATATTTTCTTTATCCTTTGTTGTTGTATTCGATTTGTATTTTATTATTTATTAATGGTAAATATTTTATTTGATGCACTTAGATGTCTTAAATTTTAATTATAAATACTAATTAATAAATTTTCAATCCGCAGCATTTACTAGAACTGTGAGTAACTACTGCGAAAAAGCTGTGACATTAAATGTTAAAACAAAACTCAATTTTTTTTGTAAGCAAAAACTAATCTCCATATTAACGTCACAGAATGTATCCTACAATTTATATCTTCAACTTATAAAACATACCTGAAAAATGCTCCAGTGCGTTTAGAACAATATTCCATTTCTCCCGCCACAGTGATTCCTTATTAATTCGAGAGAGTGCACACCGCCCGGCGGAGGCAGCCGCGCGGTGCCCGGTCCGAGGCTATTCCGACGAATGCCAGGCGCTGCTAATAATTCACCGGCGGCTCTCTGCTAATAGCCTCGCCCCGCCCCGGGGCTGCGCCCTCGGCCAGGCGGCCCATTTGCATACTCCCCGCGGCGCGGGCCGGGTCATGTTTATGCATCCGCAGGTCTGCGCGAACGCGCCTGCCGCGATAAATAGCGCGATTTGCGGCCGCTGCAGCGGACGCGAAGGCAGATACGCCGACTCTCAGATGTGGTACGTCCTTTGAAGGCATTCTTACGGAGACCTGACTTTAGCCTGTTATCCACGTCCAAATCTGACGAACACGGCTGAACGGACACGCGTTTCTTATGAATTCCCTGCAGTACACGGGCTTCTAAGCAGAGGCTATCGGCTAAAGGTATCACCATAATGGACTGCTAGGATAGTCTGTCTGTCTGTACTGACAACAACAGCTTCTGACGGGGTCAAGGCGCTACCAGAGATATAGTCCGCTACGGCCGTGGGTTGGAGGAGTCTGCACAATAGGAATAGTTCTCCGAGAATAAAAATTGCTAAGGAACATCGATATCATCACAGCTGCGAACAGATATGCACCTTCTCCAACCATGGGTGAGACTTTGTGGACAAAGAGTGGTTCACGAGTTGGTTTACTTCGCATTCTCGCAACAATTCATTTTACGTTTCGCTTTATAGGTGCCCAGCAAAATGGTCAAATAATAACCAATGAAATACGTAATGTGTTAAAACATACTTAATAGAATTATACTCGTGATGCAATACACCAAAATAAATAAAAAACGAAAATTTCAACAAAGGCTATAATATGTATTTATTAATTAAATAATTATTTATTGAAATTATGATTCATTGCTTTTCTTCGTTAACTAAAGTAATTCTAAAATATGCCAATACTTTTATATGCACATACATACCACACATGCCATCGTTCACAATGTCAAATATCCACCACGTCTATCTCGAAATTAGGACTTCTATGTTTGCGAGAGTCTCACGTTGCCAAAGCCGTAAGCAAAATTGAAACAGAAGTTGCATACTCTCATGTCTATGAAGAATGATACAGTTTATAAGCCTACGAAAATATCAGTGACGTTCTCTGCTCTCATGAAAGCAGAAATTCAACTGCGCTACGAGAGCTGACGAAGAGTTTTTCGCTATAAAGAATGCGACATCACATACGTCTTCGACGCCTGTTCAGCTGTCATCGATTGCCCTGATCCGTCAAGTCGTCGCTTCGAGAAATTTCGGAAGAACGCAAGTGTAGTATGTCTTTTTGTTTCGAACCTGTTGGCATGTTCGTGCTTGCTGTTTTCCTTCCGTCTTCTTCCCCGTTAGAAAAGCCTTCTCTATCACATAAGCGCTATTCGAACATCACATTCAGAAAAATGCACAACTCTTAGGACCAGAGGCAGCCAAAATAATGTTTTGTAAGCGTAAATAGAAATTAATTTTCTTGGCGAACTGAGGACAAATTTTTTGTAACACTTTCTACTACATCACTGAAAGTTCTTAAGTGAAAAAATATTAGTTTGGAGAAAGCAAAGGTTAGGTTGTGAGTCCGCAAGCTATGCTTGAACTAAGATAGAAGATGTATATGTTCGACCAAGCGCTTTTTTGTCGTTAGGAGGTAACATGGAGTGCGTTTTTATAAATTAAAAATATAAAGTACTTTAATTTGGAGTTTCAGATATGTAACGCAATCGCGCCAATAATGACTTTAAAACTTTTATCCCGTACGTTACAAAAATTAAGTTATTCAGTGATTACCATCGTTGCGTTTGGAATAAATCTAAATTCTAAGTTTAAAGACAACTCACTTTGTGCTAGTTTTCTTATTTGCGGTACCTTGTTTGCGCTGGAACTGAATTCGTTATAAAATATATGAGCTGTTTTGATGACAAGACAATTTTCATTTCTGATTAACAAAATAAGAAAAGTATTTTATAGAAATCACACATATTATTTTAATTTCAAACCTCGCACCAATCAGCGGAAGATCTAACGTAAGTACTGCTTCAGCTTTCAATTATTCTCTTGATCGACGTTGTTGAGCGCAATGAATACGTCAATTGTGTAGCGGCTGCAACTTCTAAACTTATACTTAAGATAAGGCAGAACGTTATCATGTTGTGCAAAAGCGTTCTCCTTGTCGTAGGTAGCCAATATTTTTCGAAAAATATTCAACAATAAGTGGTACAAAAAGTTTTACATGCGTTCAATATGTTTATGAGTTTATATTTATATTAATTTTGATTGTTATTGTTACTTGTTTTTTATTAAACTGTGAAAAAAGCCTCTCAATGTGTTCATCGCGAAACGACAACTTTTCCGCAATGAAGCCATTTTGTTATTAAAATTCTACGAGTGAGTATGACCTGGAAGAGTGAAAGAAAGCCGTCAAGAATTTATGCTTGCGCTGCGGGGAGGATGAATCGAACAGCACTAGGTGCTGTGTGCAGCGAAGCGACCTCGAAGAGCAGCACAGGTAGGGATGAGGGGGGATGAGAGAAGATTGAAAGAGGACGAGAAGGTTATTTGTTAAGCGAATGTTAAGAAAGGGGTTGAATTAACAATTTTTCGGAAAAACAGTTTGAAATAAATGCGGGAAGTACATAGAATACAACATTATTTTCAACGAGAAACAGGAGCATTTATTTACGGAAGAAATATTTCATTGGCTCGAGGCACAAGACAAACTGCTTTTTTAATTTTCGAGACCATTTACAAAGAATAAAAAACAACCTCTGGTTATGAAGTATTAACACATGACAATTCAATTTCAAACTCCTGCTTATATCCATAAAAAACTCTTAACTATTCACTACACATCGACACACTGCGCATTGACACGTACGGCACGCGACGCCAACGCGACGCAGTCCATACATCTCACCTCACCATAACACATTCGGCCTGTCGGGCTGTCTAGTTCAACTCTGAAAATCCCTCTCTTTCTCACTCCACCCACCAGCGACTACCCGTAGTCAAAGCAAGCGCAAGTGGAGCAGTAGGGGTATGGGGCGTGGCGCGACTATGGCTGGCAGGGAGAGGGGCGAAATGGCGGTCCAAAGGCGGTCTCTCCTTTCCCAAGAGCTCCAGTCCATAAGGGGATTCGCGTCGCTACTGTTTTTGCTTGAGCGCAGCCACTGGGGAAAAGTCAAAATTACTAATATTTTTCTAGTGGGATGCGTGAAATTTTCCATATGTCTGTCATCCTATGAATAAATAACAAACCACGCCGTAGTGAGACTCCAAACGGACTGGCCCGGGCGCAAATTAAGTTCATGCACGCATAAAATTGTTAACAGGGACATTGGAGAAGATGTGTCACGATGGGATGTGAGGAAGGGGATTGCATGGTGAGTAGTACGTGAATTGCGGCGGAGTGGACGCACAGGCACTGGAATTACCAGTCAGAGAGACCTTCCGGAGAACGTGGTGGGTTGGATGCTTGGGTACAACAGATTGGCAAAGCAGTTGCAAAAAACCGAAGCGCACGAATCAGTCTTCGCACGTTCATAATGGTGATGTGGTGGAGCAAGTGTGGGTTCGCCGAAAGGGTGGGGTGGAAATGGAGACTGACAGAATTGGGAAGAAGCTAGAGAAAACGAACGAGAAAACCTCGACCAGGTGGTTGAAAAGGACAAACGGAGAGAGATCTAGACAGAGTGACGAAGACGAAGGAGGCAGCAGGAGGCGAGAGTGCCATGAGTAGAGTGAGCTGAGGAGAGTGTGTGTAGAGGTTGAGCGAGAAGCAGAGAAAGAGAGAGAGAGAGCGGAAAGGAGGTGATTAACGTGGTGGTATGTGTGCTGCGTGAGAGCGGTGAAGGCGGCCGCCGAGGGGCGAGTGTGTAGTGCCGGACGTGGATGCGGGCGACGTAGAACAGCGCAGCGCATGCGCGGAAGCGGGGGGGAGTCGGGTCTTGGGCGTCCATAGCGGCCGCGATGGAGGGAGAACGATCCATACCATCAGCCGCCATCAGGCGCCGCCTGTGACCTTTGCGCGCTCCGCCTGGGCGGGGCGGGCGGTGCGGACCGGGCGCGGGCGGAGGGGGGCGGCTACGCCTCCGGGCGCTGTCGATCGCCCCCTCCCTCCTCCCCCGCCTTCCCCTCTCAGCGCCGCACCTTCCGCCGCCTCAGCCGTGTCACTTGCTAGCACGAAGCAACCGCACACATCCGTAACGCCCCGACACTGTAAAACATCGATGTACTTCTAGTGGCTGCTTGACTCTCATATGGCCTCTTCACACTTCTCCTTGAGTGTTTCCAGTTGGTTGGTGTCTGAGGTAGTGAAGCTGGGCTACTACACAATTAAAGTTTTTGTTTTTCATGATAGTTTTCATTACTAGTTTTAGAAATAAATTAAATGCATATTTTATCATTACTTTCAACTGAAAAAAAATCGCGTGAAGTCGTGTTTTTGTTTTTTCATTCCTCACGGCTTATACTCTACGCAAACAGCATTTATTCTTTCCATTTTATTAAAAGTCTTACAACATATACATGTGCAAATTACGTTTGAATAGTTTTCTTCTCACTTGTACGTATATTGTTCTTATATTATATATATATATGTATATGATATAGTATATCTATGATATATAATGAATTATACTATATATATAATATATATATAAAGTATATTATATATATATATTGAAACTTAAGTTTTGTCAATAAAATCAATTCAGAAGTATTTTGCCATTACAAATACGCCAATTACAATACATTAGAATAGAATTCACCACAATCATGAAGCATAACGTAATGGGTGATATATTACAGCTTTCATTAATTAACTAAAACAATTACTTCTCCTTAAATATTACGTACTATTTCGCCCACATTTTCACGCAAAATTACGGGAAAAGTACTGAAATTTTCGAAAATTTGTACTTGACCTAATTGTAAAATCTGTCTTTAAGAAACAGATTTAATTAGGGGGAAAACCTTTCTCTTTAATATTTTAGTTGCACAAAAAAGTCGATTAAATTATGAACTTTTGCAATTTTCGAAAAATCATGGTTTTTAACGAATATGAGACTCGTACCATTATCTTTACACTAACCAGCGGCAAAATTGAATCAAACACGATGTACCCATTGTTTTGAAAAATTTCTAAATGTATCACGGTCTTTTCAAGTATTCCCAAAATTAAAATACATGTTTCAAATCCAAGGGGCCCCGACATCAGACAGATCGATTGGGAAATGTTATATCAATTTTGGACAAAATCAGTTGTGCGATTTAATCTTGTATCGTTGTTTGCAGACGGAAGTACTGACACAGATGGGCTAATGGATGGACAGACAGACGGACGGACTTACAGAGAGACAGACATACGTTTGGCCTTCAATCTATTTTTCGCTCCCAAGGACCGATAAAATAATGGATAATAAATAAAATATGGATTCTAGCTACACCGCGTGTTAGAGTATTTTTTCTTCTAAATTTAGCATTTTACACTTTTTTTAGCAGAAAATTCGCATTTTCACGCAACATTACGTAACTCTTTCTCTACTCCATATCGAGAAAGTTCGTAAAATGTTTGTACATATCATTCAAACGTCCTCCATTCTTCCGTACTTAGTGGTAATGGACCAAACACGTGTGTTATTTAAAAGTATTAATATTATGTTAGCTGATGGAAATTATACATCTCAGTGCCTATCGTAGCGTATGTTTTTGATCTTTCTTCGCGTGAATGAAATGTACTTTCACTATCTCATTCTATAAATTACTATTAAACACTGGACACTTCTAAACACTACTTTACTCTCGTAACCACTTTCTTCCTACACGCACTTCACAGCCTACACTTCGCAGCCTACACTTCATACCATACTGGTCATGTGATTGTTAAACACATTTTACGCTACGTTCTGCAAAATATTTAATAGATGAAACACTTTATTGCAGATATGGGATATTTCAGTTTCCTAGTTTGAACTTAGTTGTCAGGTATCCTAGTCTTAAAACTTTCTCCCACAAGTGTAGGAATGCATTTGCTATGTCACTGTTTTGGAGTAATTTGATTTACTTGTCGAACATAACATTCTAATGATATTTCCGGCAGATATTTCACAATCGCAGGGGCAGAATATGCAGCGATGACGCACTTAATACTTGAGGGTGCGGCGGGTTGCTTGCAGTTCAGGGGCGCTTGGTTCAGCACAAAGGCATAGTATCATCAACGCGCGTCCATATGCGACAGACACGCTCTTTCCCATTGTACTTTGCCTGCATTCTTTGCGAAGTGCAAGCAATATGTTGACAAAGTTGTAAGTCGCAATCGGATGAACGGTACGGCAGCGCATAAAATAGCAACAAACGCTGATTGTTATATATTAGATGAAAACCAGAGAACGTCGGTTAAAATGATAAAGGAAAACGAAACCACGAAGTAATTGACTATATCTTGTAACGAGAAGTTTTCTTAAAAAGTGAACGAAATCAACTGTTGTTTGGATCACTTAGAATATGATACAGTGCATTTAAATTTAGACAAATATTTTAAAAAACTATGAAGCAAAGATAACGGTTTTCTTACGTTCAATGAAAAATGTAATTTCATGAGAAGATTAAAACTATTCTGGTCAAGATGTGAACTTCAAGCATCATCCGTTTTAAGTGCTTCAGAAATTAAGTTACTCATCGGCTTACGTGATCCGAAGAGTAACTTCTAGTCCAGCCCTCAATTCAGTGAAGCGTTTTGAAAAACTAAATTAATGAACACCGCCTTGTGCTTAAGTTTACTGAATAACCCCCACACAAGTTTTAAATAATTGTGACCATGACGTAAACTCGAGGCATAATCCGTTTAAGCGCTGGTTAAATCTGGTTGCTCATCAGCTTACGTGATCCGAAGAGTTGCTTCGTATCTAATCCTCGCCAAGACGTAAAAGATTAAACGCGCCAGTTGCTCGCCTTCCGCCCTATTTGCGCCGGCGATCGAAGAGGCAGGCCTCTGCCTTTACGCTCGCATCTGCAGCGCTCTCTTGCCTCGCAGGCTCCATTCGCGGAGGAAAAAAGCGCTGCGGCCACTCGCTGGCGCTTGTTAGCGCGCTAGACGGCGTCGTTTGTTCCGTGCGATTTGACCGCAGGTGGTTCTGCGGTCCCGGTGGCCGGGCCAAATTCATTGCCAACACTGTTAAAGATTACCGTTCATTTAACTGAGAGCCAATTTCGTTTCCACTCTGTTGGCCGCAGATCGGTTACCCTTGGCCGTGAATAGGCGGCCGTGAAAGAGCGGAGGCGATATTAGAAATTTGGAAGGCGCGGAGAAATGTAAGAGATCAAAGTGACGGACGCTGTTACTGAAATCGTAAAGCGCTGCGACCAGAGATGCTCTCTGTAGCCGCATTTCCATATGCCGTTTATACATGATTCCACCATTTTTCCATTTTGGCCCTAACTGCAACGCAATGCGAGCTATGTGGCTTCTAATGCGTTTCGTTTGCCACTGGCTTACCTCCTGCGTACAGTTTATCAAATCATCCAAGAATTCTTGTAATTATTAGTTTTGCGTTCTCCTCAGTCATGTCTCAGGTTTCGTATTGTTAAAGCTAGGTTCTGACAATTCGAAAATGTGACTTCTAATGAAGAAATCTTTCCTAGACGTCTGCCCTTGCTCTTGTCCTTTACTCTGACCGCGGGAAGAAACTCCTAATGAAGCATCTGATGGATTCAGATTCAACTACTTGTGGCAGTCTACATGAGTATAAAATAATTTTAAATTGTTGTAAACCAACCGTGAAGCAATAAACATTTTATGTCAATTTTATAGTTTAAGTATAAATGTTCTAATTCTTTAGGAAAACTCCATGACAATATTTTCAAAAAAATATCCCCAAGGTAAAAAGTAAGTTGTGTAATTTTTAGTAATATTTACTTCTTCGTTACTGGTTATAGAGCGTAAAACCGACCACAAACAGATTATCACAAAGAACATTACAATAATAATAGCATTTATACAAACTGATATGAAGTCAATGTATTGTATATACCTATATCACAAAAACAAAATTGTAGCCTACAGCCAATAAACGCAAAAATACCTTCAAAATGCTAAAGCACGTGTTGTAACTCTCCTTCTTTTTGAAGCAGAAGATGGAAAAGTGAAGTTGGGATATCGGAATAAAGATAGGCAAATAAAGGTATCGTGATCTACTCAGTGAACAAAATGATGCTACTTTTAACATCTATTTCTGACCGTCCTTCCATCTGTCTGTCCGTCATTCTGGTCGTCTGTCCGTCTGGCCGTCTGACCGTCTGGCCGTCCGACTACGCGTCCATTCGTCCCTCTGACGGCCCGTCCTCCCGTCCGACTGCCCTTTTTCCCATCCGACCGTCCGTCCTCCCGTCTGACCGTCTGATTGTCTGTCAGTCTGTGGTCGACGATTGCTCCTGCACCTTTTTCTCAAAAGTTGATATTTCTCGATTGATCAGACATATATTGAGGCTTCGCGAGTTTGAAATGGATTTTTTTATTCTCGGATAAATATTTAAATGAAGTCTCAAATTGTTTTCAAAAATATTTCTCAAATTTCCTCAAATGTTTGGATTGTAAGTTTTCCTTGCGGAGAGCAGATTATTATTAAATAATTACGCACTTTTCTTTATATTTAAACCAGCCGTATTTTTCAAAAATTGCGACAATTAAAACTACTTTCGGCCTTTTCCTTCAACTACAATATTGAAGTTAAAGGTCTTAGTGTTAATTGATGTGGTGTTTACGACATTGGTATCGTCAAATTAATAGATAAGAGGCACTGTTGTGTCGTAAATATTTATTGCTCCGTAAAGACTTTTCGCTCGCATTGCGGCCACCTTCAGTGCTACAAAAATAACAATAGTTCTAAACAACAATTAAACTTTTTACGTATTATAGAAAATTATTTGTAAATTTTAGTGAAACGTAGAATCTAAGTACAATGAAATAAAATGAAATGGAAATAAATTGCAATAATATAAACAGAATGTTAAGAAAGAATTATTTTCTTCAAGGAAAGATCTTTAAATAAGGTTGTGATCTGTTTTTAGAAATAATTGGCTGTTTTGGGTAATTTTACATGAACTTGGAGACATTTTTCAACAATTATTTTTTCACAAATTTCTAGACTTTTTGAAAACAATGTTTCTTCCTATAGATCAGAAGATGCTAATAAAATATAAAGGTCGCGCTTTTGGCACACTCTTTATTTTCGGAAATAGCAAAAAATTAACGTTGCAAGAGTAGACGATCAATGAAACAGATTTTTAAATGTCTGTTGTAAAAAATGGATCTTTACATAGAGTCGTGTAGATTTTTTAAACAAGACGGAGATACTTTTATTTCAGTAAAATAATTTTAAAAATTTCTCCAGATTCTAAATTTTATAAAAGTTTGTTGAAGAAATCAAATTAATCTCATAAAATCGACATAGATTTAGTTTTCTATGCACATGAAATTTCATTGAATTATCGAAAATTGCAAAAGTAAGGAATAATGCGAGAAAGTATGTTCTGTTATAGAACTACTAGTTTAAATAGGCAATTCTGTCTGTTTTCCGCAACAGTATAATGAAATATATAAGGAACCATAACATTTGCCTACTATTCCCTTTTGGCTTTTTGCAGCGTACAATTATTCTGTTGCATGCCTAGGAAAGGTAATTTCGAGCTTATTTTTAGCTACCTTACCTGCTTACTATTCGTAGCATAATATGGTTCTATAGCTCAGTGTTGATTTTCAATGAATATTAATGGAAAATAAATCCCTTCTCAATGCAAAGTCCACGAGATGGTACATAAGCGAGTAAAGTTCTAATCGAGAAACATTTACTTTAGAGAGTGTGTGATCAAATTTGTGTACCTATCAGCTTTTGGTGAGAATGTTGTACTTCCGGTACTTTTTCCCCTCAGCAAAAATGATTACAAACTTATTCTTCGATTAATAATGATAATATTCCTTGTACACCAGTTTGAACGATTTTGAACGAATTGAAAGAATGCATCATTGAACAGATGAATTATCACAATTCGAATTGTTTTCCTTCCCTGTAAGTTGAATTTATTGAAGAATGGCTTTACATGTCTGGAAAACTAAATTAAACATTTTCATATAAGATTTACAAAACTTCATGAAGTAGCATAATTATATTTGTTCATCATGTTTAATAAACCATTAACATTATTGGTCGTCTTGTTAGCTCGTGTTTATAGCAACTGAGCAAACAGGAGACCCAGGTTTGAGTTTTGGTCGGTGAGTGAAATGTTTGAACAACTTTAGTGATAAAAATGTATTTATATGCAGTAACATGGTCATATAATAGAATTATTTACTGTGCGGAACATACTTATGACGTATTTGCCTCTCCAATAAGTTGACAGGGTGGTGGGGATTGGCTATCAAATAAAGCACATTAAATGAAGCTTAACAATCGCATCGAAGTGTTGGTCATGGCGGTTGCTCTTTGGTTTGAGCTCGAAGGAGTAAAACAAAAGAGACCAGGATCGCGACGAAGTCGGAATGACAGTTACTTCAAAAAAAATCTATTTCAACTTTTCTAGTTTTCAAAAGTTTAATTAAAGTTGGAAGTATATAAAAACGTACTTCCTTCTATTCAAACAAAAAAGAAACAAGACAAAAATACGGGGAAAACGTATTACAATGTACATATTGTAAATAACTTTGTTTTTCAGAGATGATCTGATAATTGTGTTGGCATATTTGGAAATTTGTTTTTCTGCTTTAAGAAATTTCAGAAATTAAATAGATTTGTTTCTATTTTCGAAAAAGTAAAGATTAACGAAAGTTAACTATTAATTTCTAAAAAAAAATATACACTTATTTGTTTTCTGAAGTTAATTTGAACAAATATATCAACTAAAATTACTTTACTCATCAAATTTTTTTAATACTGGATTCTCCATTACGTAGATTTCTTGCAATTTCATTTCTCCATTCAACAGCGCCTTACCCATCTGGTTGCTCGTGCACGCCGATCGTCACCCATGAATGTCTCAGAAATGTCAAGAACGCCTAGTGCTGGATCCGATATCACTTCCACGTGGCTTTCCGAGCGCTGCAGGTAGGCAGAGGTATACGGGACCCGGATGCAAGTTGGACGCCAGGGGAGAAGCCTCACTCGGGAGGAGGGAGGAGAGGGGAAAGAAGAGCAATGTTTCTCATCACCCGAGTAATCCCCAAAGCGCTAGCCACACACGCCTTGCCACGTGTCACCGCTCCGCACGTCTCTTCTGCCGCCACCCGCATCGGCACTGCCCCCACCACCACCGCAAGCACGCACCACCGCCTACGCCAACTCCCCTGCCTTGTTCTCGCCCCCGCTCCCACCCTCACCAGTGCCCCCGGCCTTGCTCTCGCTCCCGATACTGCCCC
>BOPP01000208.1:158959-182378 GCA_017312745.1 Gryllus bimaculatus
CCCTGCTCTGCCCCCGCCCCGCCACGTCACCTTTGCATCCAGGCGCAGTCACCTCGCTCTCCCGCGGCTCACGTCGCCACCACATCTGCCATTCAGACCTCGTCCGCTTTCTCATTATCATATCCGCCCCGGCAGCGCCCAGCCTCTCCCCTGTGCAGCCCGTTCCCGCTTGCTTTCTTCCGCCGACCACGTTCCCTTCCTACCCGAACCCTTCCTCGTCCTCGCCTCACCCTCGCCCCGTCTCCATGCCTTTCCACTCCGTCCTCGAACCCAGCGCCGCCTCAGGGCCATCTCTGTTCTTTCTTCACTCCCGTCTCCGCAGGGGTCGGCGTTGTTCATCGTTTTATCTGCCGGATCATTCTTCACCCACACTTCTGTTTATAATTGCATGTAGCATGTTTTCTCCATCACGTTCTTCTTATCGTTGCTCATCGTTTTTCCACTTTTTTTATCTCTTATCCTTTCCCATCTTAGGTTGGAAACACTCTTGGATTCCGTACCATATCTATGAATTATTCTCTTCTTCTTTGACTTCATCTATTGTGTTTTTTATGCTGTCGCCCAACTTATAGTCTCTGCATCACACATTCTTGTTCTTCATCCAAATTTTTCTATTTGTGTGATCTCGATTTTTGTTCCTGAGATTTTGTTCTTTTTAATCGTTCTTCACTTGGTCATTTACATTTTTTTCTTCCAAAATTACCACCATTCTAAATTCTATTTATTATATTTTGTGTTGGCGTGTTCCAAATCTTACTGGTTATGTTTCAGTTCTGAAATCAAAATTTGTTTCATTCCTCAACTACACGGAAGAAAATGGGATGTAAATATTTTTATCTCAGTTTTTAATTTTCCTACGTTACAACAAATGAATTGATTTTAATACTGACAACGTGTGTGATATAGGCTACAACGCAATATATGATACAGGTTGTATGAAGTGAAAACTAAAATGGAATACTTTAACATGAAAAAACTTCTATTGGTCATTATCGAGTCATATCGATAATTTAAAACTTTTATCGATGTAACAAATCTACTACCACTTTCTTTGAATGTGTTTTGTTGCTCAAAGGAATAAATGTTCTCGACAACCAATTTTAAAAATATTAACTCCAATGAAACTGAACATATCGAATGCATACCAATAATAAACATTAAGCCTGGTGTCATAGATTGGGCTACTCACAGTGTAGTGGTAGAATTTATTTTCTTCCATCTGTGGGTACCGGTATTCTAATTCCGGTCGAGTCATTTGGGATATTTGGTGGACAAAGGACGATCGCTGCAGGTTTTATCTTGCCCCTCCCATCTCGTCTACCTTTTCCATCAAAACCATTCTTTCATTTCAAATGTGACTGCCAGGGTAGCAACTGGCAGCATACTAAATATAATATGGTGGATTATAAAATTTTAATGCAGTAGTTTTATGTTTCTTAAATATGATTTCTGAATCGAACATCAATTTTTTGATATATGACTTATTCTTCCACACAATTTCTGCCGTTGGCCTGTCGTAGTAGCCCTTGTATCAAATCCTGCCACACCTCTTAATCCCTTTCTAAGCCACAGAGACATGTTCAACCCACTCTATTTTAGCACAGCTATACCTCACGCAATGCTACCCGTCGCTGCCCTTTGTAGTGGCATCAACGGCCTTAATTCGACAAACCCACTTTGCCCTTCCTCTCTCGCGTCAGAGGCTCTGCTCCGGGGCTGTGCGTTACCCCACCATCACACCTCCGACCCGACCGGATAAGTCGTTACGTCCGCTCAGGATGCAGCTCAGTGGATACTAAATTCGGGAATGCGGCTGCAAATGGATTTCCCTCCCCAGCTAGAGGAATCGAATAACACGCTGACATGCAACGTTCATTAACTTCGATTATTGGCGTTTCTGCTTGAACCCTTTGCCTCAGATAGCGCGCAGCTTGTGATGCAGTGTTTAACGGACGACTCATTGCGTGCGAAGCATTGGATGGAAATTCGGAAGGCACAGAGAATGCCACTGGCACTCACCATTGGAAATGTTCTGCAGATGCGAAAAACTCTTAGAAAAGTATTTAGTTTCAGAAAACAAAACGTATTTGGATACATGTGAACTCGACAATTTAAAAATGTGCTGAAGGAGTTATTGAAATTATATCGTAAGATGGAAAGGAAAAGAAATGAGACATATTATAACTAACGAAAGTTTTTACAACAAATTTTGAGAGTGCGTGATAAAGGCAAGAAAAAAGTTGAACAAAGTTGAAAATTTTTTATCTGAATGTGATGAAATTTTGAGAAATTTGGAAAAATCTTCACATGAAAGCACTACTTAAAATTAAAATATTTTAATAAATTGCAATTTTTATGCTAGAAATTACACCCTTAAAAGAGAAAGGAAGAATAATTTACAGCTGGATATTTTAGGCAAACTAAAGACTGAACGCACACAGAAATATTTGCACAACAAATAATTCAATACAATTAAGAGAGAAAAAATTTATACAATTATTTCTTAACACCTTCCTTTCAAACTTGGTTAAAATGTATTAGCTTTCTAGATTTTTTGTTGTGAGTTAAATGGTGGTGTCGTAGCGTGGTCACCTTTCCGTTGTTTCAAAAATAGTTTTCCTTCAACAGGAGGTATTGAATTGTATAAGCATTAATTTTGACAATGGAAATACAAAACTGGCTAATGTAAATGAAGTCAATAATAATTACAATGGAAATGTGTGGCAATGGCTTGGGAAAGTTATAAATTCTCAGCGACTCCCAGAGGTTGTTTTGGAAACAGCACCATTCTCCTATGCTACACGCAAACTACTAATTAGGTAGAGTATTCCAGTCTCTGATGTTCTTTTATAAGAACGAAGCATTCAACGTTTCCTATAATCAAACAAATGTAATCCAATCTCATCTAGAAAGTTACGAAACCCTTCGTGAGGTAGACCCTATTGTCTGTTGGGGCCTTGTTCCTTAACCACCGATGTGACGATGCAGTTTCACCGTAATAAATGGTATTACACGTAATATAATCTCTATTCCGTCATTTATTACAGTAGTTCGAACTTTATTTTTGATCTTTTCTGGTTCCTGAAATACGATCAAATTGAATTAAATAGCTGTGTCTGAATGTAGATTCAAAATCAATACATATCAGTTCGAGCTAATATTTAAAGTAGACTGCATTCATAAATATTTTTTTGATATATTGTACTGTCTTAATATCGAGTGAGCGCAACCCAACAGAGCAAAAAAAAGTTTTGGTTGTGGGTGGACCTTCGTTATGAATTTAACAATAAACCGTTCGTTAACAACTACCGAAACAAATGCGTTGTAGCGGAGGTGATGTATGTGTACACTTATTCAAAGAATCGTTTTTTCTCACATACATTATATTTTTATTATAAGAAAAAATTGGTATTAGGAAAAAAATATTGAATGATAGACAGTAGATAAAATACATAAAGACGCGGTCGGTTGTAAACCTAGACTATTGTCTCGGTTTACAACTCGGATTGCAACTTCAACCACGTCTGTTATTTGCTGTTTATCGGTCGAATAACGTTAATAACAATAAAATGCAAAAGCAAACGACCAGTGAGATTACGTGCTCGGGAATGCAGAGAGCAGAACCACCCCCTCGTACTTCGGAAGGTAGTGCCACTCATCACACATTATTTCTGCAGTACTGTGATTTATTAATAATGAAGTGTAAGACCCCTTTTTTTCCTCGAGCAAAATTTAATATAATGTACCACAACGTTCAACAAGATTACGACACCATAAGACAAATTAAGAAAATAATCATACTTTTGCTAGAATTCGTAAATTTGAGAAAAATACTGTAATAAAATCGATTTTTTTCAATGCAAAAACGTACATCTTCAGAAAACTGAATCGTTGATATTATGCCTTGAAATGTGCTACGTAGTACGATGTTTTTGATATTTTATATAAATAATATATCCCGTTCAATGTTAATAATAAGTAATAAATAAGTAAATAAATATATGACGTCATCGTCTTCCACTTCTCACATACTCTCGCACACTGTGAGCGCGCTCTCCAGGCGGATCGCGCAACACTTCCTCCGCTGCAGAACCCACCCCTCAGCTGCGAGATAAAATGCAAATTAGGCATCTTTATGCGGCGAAATAAATTTCATGCGGAGCTTTACAGCTAAGGCTATGTGGCCGGTTCGGTGTGTTCCTTTAGCCGGACAGTGGATCGAAATAAATCTCCCATGCACATTTTTGGTTATCTAATATTAATGTAATATTCGTTTATTTCTTGCAAGTAAGATTGCACGTAAGTACACTACAATCTTCTTATAATTTGTTAATACCCCAAAGAATAATTCCAAATAAACATTCTTAATACTACTAATGGTAACAATAATATTATTATTGAAATATTCTATGAGTTCACTAAGATGATATTATCTATATTTTTTGACATGCTATACAATTTTTAAAACTGTAAATTTTGATAAGACCGTTTTTCATGTAACAAAACATAATAAAATTGTTTTTTGTCTGTCCGTCCATTTTCCCTGCTTAATCTCTGTGGTTTTAACGGTATGGTAGAGTATTTTCTCAGGCAAAATGTAGGATATTTTTCAAATCATGTAAAAATACTTATATAATTTTCTATTACATAATAATTGTGTTTGTATACTAATTGACAGTTTTTTTACTATTGTTATGAAATTGTATATACTTTGGCTTCAAAATTAGTAATAACTAGCTGAATTCTTTTGCAAAGTGGAACGCTGTTTCATGGTTTGGCGGCCAGCGAGGGTTACTTCACTTGGGATCAACACATTGACCTAAAAATATTTTGAGTTGACTTTTTGACTTGCAAAGTATTTACTCGAACTAATTACGCGAACGAAATCGAGTACGCAAGATTTTTTTTGGCCAGGTTGTTCACGTCAGGTCTGGTTCTACAGTTCATATGCCGTAGCGTACCTAACGAAAATTCACATCTTAAATTTTTGAATATACAAAAGTTTTAAATAAAATGACACATGTGAAAAGTAGTTTAGTATATTTTCTCAAACATAAATATTTAAAGTCACAAGAAAAAATTTACAGCCTTTTTTTATTCAATGATTCTTTAAAAACTTCTGAAAAATTGTTACTGCTATTGAACTTTAAGGGAAAATATTCATATTGAAAAAAATGCTGAAATTAATTAGAACTGATGAAATAGCATCTATGGATGTGAAAATAACTAAAATTATTTTCACCGAGTGACATTGAAGCTGCATGAACTTTGAATAATACTGTTTATTCGAGAGCAGGCAGAGAGTTTACGGATATAATATGAACATTTATTCATCTGTTAATAATTGTGAAAAGAATGTGTTAATATGTAATCGTCCATGTCGATAACTCGCTCACATCCCATACAATTGTTCGTCCCATCGTCTCGTTGTCCTTTTTTTCACTTCTTTTTTATTTGCGTTCCTGCCATCGATCCATATTTTTATACTTTTATTCATACCCCATCGTCATTTTTTTTTCCTAGTAACATCACCTCATTCGTTCATTTCCTCCCCTACCACTACTGCCCGAACTGCCACCGTCAGCACTGGCAATGATTCTCGCACTACCAGCACCTCCCCCTTCAGTGGCACGACAGCCGCCGCGGCCACGGTCGCCTCCACCGCCACCGTCACCGCCACCGCCACCGCCACCTCAGCCTCCCTACCCTCTACTCTCCGCTTCAGTCACATCTTTTCCACCGCCGCCCGCTCCCGGCGCCTCTCGACTCCATCGATCTCGCGACAGGTGTTTGGCGCCGCCTCCCGCGCGCCGCCAACTTCCGGCTCTCCTGGGTAGCGGGGCAGCTCCCTTCCAGACGCTCCTCCCTCCCTCCCTTTCTACCCTCCCTCCCCTCTTATACCTTCCCTCTCTCCCCTGCCTCTCCTTACCCCTCCTCTTCTCACCATCCCTCCCCCCACGCCTCCCTCTCTCACTCTCTCGCTCTCTCTTTCCCCACCCTCCTACTCCCTTCTCTCTCCCTCCCTCTGTCCGTTTGTCCTCCTTCGGCGCCTGGCGAGACTTTGCCCACGTCACGGGACTCCGAGGCAAACTTCCAATTTCCTACGCGGCGAAATGCAAAGTTTCCGAATGGAAATACGGGTGGGATTCTCTTTTCCTGTGTGTCATTTTTGTCAGCTCTGTACCCAGACAAAATATCAAGGTTGACTTTCCTGAAGACGTGTATGTTTCGCAAACAATATTGGAACAAAGTAAACTGCACTACGTCTGATACCGTGATTGTGCGGATACGTGTTATTATGAAGATAGCATGAAAATAATAATTTTAAAACTATTTTTTTTACCAGCACAGGTACTTTTTGCATGTACAGGTTTCGAAAAAATACTGGAATACATTAAACTGCGCAACGTCTCATACTGTGTTCACAAGGATATGAGGATATGTGTTATCATGAAGATAGCAAAAAATAATGAGTTTTAGACTATACTTTTGTCGAGATCAAAACTCAGTGTTTCACACACAACAATGTATCGTTTGTTTTTGGTTTATTGAATGAATAATCTTACATTTTATTATATTATAATTCATGTATCTCTTGAATAAATAGGCCGATTATTGTACCAGGTATTTTAGTAACTTGATTATATCATTTCTATTGGTGACAAATTAGTGACTAATTAAATATATTTCAGGAAATTAATACTCTAGTTTGAGGCTAAACAAACATATTTATCAATATTGGCTGGCTAACATTTAAAGTGCTACAGTGGTTCTTTTTAAAGATACACTTGTTAACCTAACTAATTTTGAAGAAGAATAGACCTGTTTTAATTAACAATTAGCCTATTGTTCATTTTTGATTGTTCACAAAGAACTGCGATGGATGAATTTCCAACGTTTCGGCATCGATTAACTCGCAATCAATAACTTCGTTGTCGCTTCCAAGCGCGTTAACAAACTTGCGTGTCGAATACGTATTATCGCTTGTTGACTGTCAGCGCGTGGCAGAACATCAAAGGCTCCTGGCCACTCTGGAGGTCAATTAGTGGAGGGCGACGGGCATTGTTTCCACGCGCCCCGTCCACTATTTATCATTCCATGCCCTGAAGGCCTATTCGAGTAGGCGGAATGGACTGAGGTGGCTCAGGGCGTCAACTCATGTCATTGCAGTACTTCTGACCTTGTGTTATTGCTTTTCAGTGCCGACGAGCAGCATTTTCGACGTTAGCTAGATAGGTCGAATTCTCGAGGGGAATTCGAGCGGTTGGCTCCTCTGACCGGTAGTTTTCGAGGCTTCTCCGATCGCCACCCAGCGAACAATGGAATGGGACGCGGGGGGATGAAAGGAGTATAATGGAAGGTTGTTAAGTTGCGCTGTTCCGCAAGTAATAAATGAACTGAACTCGCTGAAGTAAATCGAACATTTCACTCTGGTTAGACTATTTTGAATATACTCACTATCAGACGTGATAGAGGAGGCCTAATATCCATTTTTTACTGTAAGGGATTCTGCAGCTGAAAAAAAAATGCGCAGCAGATACTTCTCTTCCACACGTCATATGTAGTCCTTAAGATACGTGGACACATTGAGTGGACTCGCTTTAAGACACGAGTGCCAACGCAATACTCGTGTGACACAGGCCTTAGGCAAACAATTTCCACAGTTTTTTGACAAAAATCAAATCAAATAAATTCCGTGTGGTGGTGAAGTTGGCATTTTTCTCATTATTCTGTATCACTTCTCAATTCTCTTCAAATAAAAAATCTATCATCCTTGGGAACGAAATGTGTGTGAACTTTCTGGTCTATTCAAAAATACAGTTGTGCAAGTACATCAAGTCGGCAAGAAACAAACATATATCCCATACATTTTGCGTCTTTAGTTACATATATCGCATACATTTTATCCCTCGTTACATACATATTTCTCGTATAATATGTCTCTCTCTTTACACGGAAACAACAGTCGTGTGAAGAAACCGTCCTTCCACCCGATCCCTCGCGCGCCGCGTTCTTGTGACGTTTCGCGCGCCCTCTTTGTGTCTTCAGCTCTTTTGCCTCACCGCCCGACGCCCCCTCCCAGATAACTCGTTAGCGAGGCCCCTGATGAGCGCGCCGGCGTACAGAGGGCGCACATGCAACGCGCCTGGCAGCGCGAGGTCGCTGGCACGCGGCGCACTCGTTAGACGGGGCCTCGCTGCAGCAGCGGCGTTTTTGAATCAGTGGCTGGGAAGAGCGCAATGAGAACGCGCTTCGCTCGAGGCATTTCCGCCTTCTTTCGTTGTAATCATGGCTAAAGATGGAGACGTATTACAAGTGGCTCTGACATTCTTGTTGTTGTCTAACATGTTGATGTAATCTGACATCCTGTTTAATAGCAGTAAGAACAGGGTGCTACTTTATTACGAGATATCGATTATGGATAAGGGTGTCATTATGAACTTAACATTCTGATGAGCCATGATTTTCTATAAAAGCAGGCGTGACAGAGTTCCTTCTGTATTGTAAGACACGGATTACTGAATGGGAGATCATTACATTGATTAGCTCTCAGGTTGACAGTATCGAATATGGAAATATTGATAGCGTGTGCTGCCTTGTGTAAGGTATTGGTCTGTCATTCACTTGGAGATTAGCAAAGTAACCTCGCACCTGGCAGCCTGAGATAGCTCCCACGTGGGAGCATTCGTTAGAGGGGCAAGGGACGTTTTGAATCAGTGGCTAAGAAGAGGAGAATGACAACGTTCTTTGCTCGATGTATTTCTGTTGTTCTTTCATTGTAATCATGAGTAAAGATGAAGATTAAGTAATACAGTTTCGGCTTGATATCTTAGCTCAAAGAATAGCGACTTGTACAGAATGCAGAAAGAATAATGACACGTTACTTGTGTACCGTTGTTTAAGTAATTGTCCCGCTTTTCACGAGATTATTATCAACCTCACTCCTGGCAACCTCATTATGTTCCAACGTGAGAATATTCGTTAGAGGGAGCAATGGAGTTTTGCTACAGCAGGATCTTTTGAATCAGAGACTAGAAAGAGCAGAATAGTTCCCTCTTTGCTTTAGGTATTTCGTTCTTCTTTTATTGAAATATTCCTTTTGTGAATTTCTATAAGGGTCCCAACAAGTCGCTCCGTATTTCATTAATTATAGCACGAGTGACAAGAGTTCCTTTTGTATTGAAAGATAGGATTAGGGGATGCAGGATCATACCGTAGGTTAGCTCTCAGGATGACAGATGGTTCAGAATAGGGAAATATTGAGAGCGTGACATTTGTGGCGCCTTGTTTAAGGTATTGATGCTACATTCACGTGACGAATAGCAAACTAACCAGGTAGACTGAGTTCACTGCCACTTGATAGGAGGAGGAAGGGAGTTTCTCTGTACGAAGACCTTGTGAATCAGAGCCTAGAAGGAAGTAGCTCCCCCATTTAATTAAGGCATTTTATTGCTTTTTGAGACGTGATTAAAGATGGATACGATGTAGTAAAGGTGGGTCTGACAAATTGTACTAGCCTAACATCCTGATGTGACTTGGCATACTAATCTGGCCTGGCCAGTATACTAACATATAACAGAATGATTCTATATGAAGAAATATCGATTGTAGAAAGGAATATCATCCCGGACTTAGGATTACAGTTTGTCCAGAATAGTGAACGAATGATAACACACTCTTTGTGACCCGTTGTTTAAGGAATTGTCCCTTGGTCACGTAGTGATTATCAAAATGATATTGCACCTGGCAATGGCTGAAAGGTGAAGAATAGTTCTCTCTTCCTCAAGGCGTTTCGTTGTTGCTTCACCGTGAACATGAATAAAGTGGACGGCTAGGTAGTTCTCTTACAGATTGGGTTGACTTTCTTGTAATAACCTAATATCTTAATATGGCATAACGTACTTGTATGGCCTGGAATCCTGTCAGTATAATAACAGTAATGACAAGAGTTCTTCTATATTATGAAATATAGATTACGCGATGGCATATCGTCCCCTAGCTTAGATTTAAGGGTACCAGATGGTTCAGAATGAGGAAAGAATGGTACTTGCTGATATATGCTCGCTATTTGCTCGTTGTTTAAGGAGTTGATCTGCCATTCATGTGGTATTCATAAAAGGACTTCGCATCTCGCAGCCTGATACACTCACAGGCGGGAATATTCATTAGAGAAAGAATCGAAGCTTCAGTCGACAATAAGAGTCCCGCGATGGTTACAGTATTACCATAGTAATTTCTACTCTCGTGGCAAATTGCCAATTAAGGAGCACTGTTATCGCGCAGCTCTAAACAATGAAAAGTATTGAATGGGGAAGGAACGACAGGACGTCGTCTGTTACCCGTTGTTTAAGGAATTGCACCGACGTTCATCTAAGAAAACTACGAAAACATTATATCACAAAACCAGACTTCAAGTCTTTTCATTCAGGTAGTACAATGGTGACACTTTATTTGGATGGGCTCTTTCCCCTCTCTGCGGACTCTTATGGACCACATATTCCCTTCTACATATGCAGACGTAAATGTTGACAGTTTGCTGCTGTGTGAAGATATCAATTTATTTCCATCACAATGCTGTCATAACATTGCTTTTCTTCTGAATTGTTAAATTTAATAATAGCAATGTCATCTCTTGTTCTACAGTAAAATGTTTGTGATTTTAAACCTATAACGTGGAGAAATATATACAACTTTTTTTTCATTTCCAACACATAACGTATTTTAACTGTGGGAAGCGCTTATGCTAAGGGTATTTGTTACGATCAGAGAAGATGCTGTTCCAATATTTTCCGAAGATATTAAAAAACTATTTTAGAATATTAATCCAGTCAACATGAACAAATATCAATATTGTATTTCCGGGATTATGGGACGCTTCTCATAGGGTGCATGCTGGTAATACAGAATAATGTCAATATTGGATGCTCAGCGTTTGATCAAGAGAGCGGTTCAGGGGATTGGATTGGAGGGCAGCCATCATCAAGCAAAATGCGCACCGTCCGTCCGCGATGGACTGCAGAACACAAACACAACGTTAATAAACACAAGTGTTTATTAACATGGGAAATGTAGAGAAATTGTGATAATCGTGGTTCATTGCTCTGGGACAGAATAATCGTTAGTACACAAGTATTGTTAACTGAAGACACTATCGACTACTTTTTTATCGAATACACAACTACTTTGAGTAAAGAAATCATTAACTGATATGAAAATAACTTTCTTACATTTTCAGAAGTTAAGAATCATCTTAATGGAAAATTTGGAAATAAATGAAAAAAATATTTTTAGTCTTAGTATACGTTCATGACATTTAAATAGTTTTGCGAAGTAATCTTAAGTATCCAATCTCCTTTTCAGATATTCACAATTTTAATTTAAGTGTCTGAAACGGTTAAGTTTATTTCTTTACAAATGTAAAAATGTTTCTTTTGGTTAATGTTACTGATCCACCTATTTATCGCCGGCAGATGAGAAAGATTTGTAACTAGTCACTTGGAAATGGTTTGGAGGCGCCTGGTTCATGTCATCTGACGTAATCTTACTTAACAACGTTTTATTTTTAGTTTATTAAAAAAATGAATCTAATTAAATAATACTATCACGGTGGGTTCTTTTCCTTGCCGTGAAATATGCACATCGCTCCCTCTCGAGGAATAATCCCAAGGCAACAATGGTTTCTTTTTTGTATTCCAGCATTTATAAATAACCTTTCTGTTGCACAGAAATCGCTTCATAATGGCATTTTATGGCACAAATGATGAATATTATATTATGTCACGAATCATTGCGTCATCAACATTCAGGCCAATGGTAGAGAGAGAATCGGGGGGGAGGTATGAGCTAACGGAACAGCCGACCACCGTTTCTCCACGATGCAAATACCAGTCGTCACAGGGTTTCGCAAAATTAAGTTTGATTCTCTTATAAATGTATAATGCTGTTACACAAAAAATATTGTATGTAACTCGTTTATAATCTTACTTAATACATTCGTACAATTTTGAAAACTCTTAAAGTCGCTCGTTTTCAAAACATGTACTCATGCAATAAAGCTTCACATTATAAACTAATTGCATAAACTACTATTATCGTTCGATAATGTATATTACTGTTATTTATGGGTCTCGCGGCTATATGTGTACCTCGGCTCTTGACGATCGCACCGACTTAGCTGGACAAGGCATCAGCTGATGTTAATTGCTTTATACGTATCATTTAACAAGCTGCAGAAGACATTATAAGTGAACAAAAGACGTCGCACGATAATGCACTCCCACGAGTGAGAGACAATGACACCTTACAGAGTATATCACCGTTGTGGGAATAACGCAGCGACACGCTTTGTAATGTCCATGTTTGAATATATTACAAATGAAAAAGCAGTTTATTTTTTAGAATGCAATCCAATAAAAACAGAACGCGGGGGTTATTTTTATTGTTTCATTGTATTTTTATACATTGACAGTGATGTAGTTATCGCACGACCTGTTTTACCTAACAAATATTCTACACCACCCACAAACAAATGAAAAACAGTACATTTTTATCTATTCACGTAGCATTCCGCAGGAATTATTTTCACAACTTACTTGAAATGTTTAATTAATATATTTATGAATTTAGTGTCGCAATGTGATGTTTGAAGATATGAAAATAAAATTTTAAAAAAATCCAAATCGTTAATGTCGCTTGTCAGAAACTTCTCGCTTCTCAGTAACAAACACATTGCGCGGTTTTTGGTAGTTATCGCACCGTGCATTTTGGTAGTTCGATGGGGATTGAGATCAACTCAACCCCCATACTGCCCCTTGCATGTAGACACGTGTGGCGACTCTAACCTTCGCATAAGTTGTAATCAGTGACCCAAATTAACGTCCACATCCAGGACCCTCGCTATTCGCTTTTTGCTTTGGGCGAGGAAAAAGTTTTAACCGCTTTTGCTTCATAATGCAACGCGCGTTTCACCGGATGTTTGAATTTCCGGTCCGTTTTTAAGATTTGTACTTCGGAATATTACGCTTTTATTTTGTTATGAAGCGCCTGTTTGAGAACGGAGCGTGGACCACGTTCAAAGCGCACTTGGTTCACGTGTCGTTCCTCTTAATTAAACACGAGCAGGGCGGCAATTGGTGGATTAAACTCGTTAGAATGAGCGTGAAAGCTCTGCGGTGGGCGTGCTGTGGCGGACGTGTGCGGCGGCTGCTGGTCGCTGGGCTGTTTTTGCTTTTCGCTGAGGTCGGTAAAAGTTTATAGGTTTTGGTGTGAACCTCCAGGACAGGTACTGAATTGGATGACGCGTGTGGTTTTCTAGAGGGTAATACAGGAAGAGCGCGGTGAAAAATTAGGTAAATTTTGATTAAGATACGAAGGAAAAGGGCCCAATCTACATGTAATATTACATTACAATTTGCTATAAATTTGGGATCGTGAGATGTGACCTAGAATTGAATTTATTTTCATTGCAAATTCATTTTTGTTGTTTATTGCATTTTAGATTTAACTAGGTAAAGTTTGAAATTAGCGACATATCACATAATAGTCTGCAATAAAAAGGCGTATCATTGCATTTTAACAATAGCTTCATACACTACGTTTTCGATACTCATCTTTAAATGCAATTAAATATATTCCGCCTTTTATATAATTAGGTTGAAAAGTTGTTAGATCCTACAACATACACTGTTCAACGGAGTGTATTGCGTTGTTCACTCTAGCATACTCGTTGTTGGGTACTATTAAATTGAGAGTTTTGAACAAAATACGAATTACGAGTACCACACTTTTCCTTGAACTTTAATGCAGTTGTAGTCGTATTCATCTTTCACTTAGTTAGGCAGTTAATACTTTAACTTTGCTGATTATACTCTTATGTGTTAATCTAAAAGACAAAAAATACATTTTTGTCAATATTGATAATACATTTACATAACTTAGCAGTTAACATTTTATTAAATCCAGATAATCACGGCCATCATTCTGAGCAAATCCATTGCAAAAATGCGCTTAACAAAAATTTTATATTCTTTCAATATTACGTTCTTCTAATTTGGTTTTGCAGTTATTCTTTAAAATTTTACTTTAATTATTCATATCTTGATACCTTATCACAGAAATGGGAGGAAATCTGTAGCAATGGAGAAGTTCCCGAATTTTCGAGGCGTAGTACTCCGAGCAGAGTTTCTCCGCCCAGAATGTGTCCTTATCTTCAGAGGGCTCTTGAACTGAGGACCCCTGCATCTCGTCTTATCCCGCAGGGAATAGGGCGAGTGCGTTTGAAGCAGTGACGGCAACAAGCGAGGGAACGGCGACATGAAACGAGAGAAGAGGAATAAAGTCATGGAAGTGTGCGACGAAGGCAGGGGTGGGACGTGGGCAGGAATAAGAAGAGAGTTCCGAAACATGATATAGTTTTGATGGAAACGAGGACAATGGTTGGACGAGAGTGTTGATCTATAGAGATTAAGGATGTGAGTAGTAAAAGTGCGAAAGAGAAAGCGTGGTAGGATAAGGGCAGGGTGGAGTCGAAGATAAACGTCAGATCAAGGTGTGAGGTGAATGGTGGACATGCATTAAGAAGAATGATGTGGGATGAAAGGAGAGGCCGCTGAGGGAATAATGCACGCATAAATCGGTGGTTTCAAGAGATAAGTGTAATTTCACAAGAGAGAAAAAACGTAGTTTTGGCAAAAAATGTATGTTGTAGTTGACGATGTCCACAATCATAGAACCATAGTTTTATATAGTATTAGATTTTAATATTGACAATTCTATATGAAATGCTACGTAGTAATTTTAAAATTTTAACACAGTCTTTTTACAAACCGGTCACAAGAAATAGGTTTCTGAAAAATATCCCAATAAAGGGCAAAACGTTAAAGAAAAATAAGTTATGAAAACATAGTGTTAATGTGTCTGTTTTTCAGGAAAGAGGCCAGAATAATTTTATATTAAAAATGTATGTGTTGATGATGTTTGTAACCAAACTCAAGCAGGAACCATTTGTCTACGAACTGTCAAGACGCCTACCTTTGTGTTCCTCTCCAGCAGATGTCACAATATCTTCAATGAAATGAGTACCAAACGTTTCTTAACATGAACATTTATTTTTCAAGAGACATTCTTTCACACAATCAGTTTTGTTGAATCGAAGTCGATCATCAAAATATCATTATTCCGCGAGAAAAACAAATAGAATTATTTAATTCGTGGAGGATTTATGCTCTGAATAAAGTAAATAGGAAATTGCTATAAATTGGCAGTGGAATTAAATACTGCAAAAGATATTGCGTACGTGTGAATATTCGATTCTTGGTTCTGGCTTTATAGTTACGATAGTGAGTGACCCTACGATATATTAATACTACTGTAATAGTTTTCTAAATTTGTATTTGAGGTGAATAATATTCTGTGAAAACAATTGAATATTTCTAAGCTCTAGCTGTTTTTCCAAGTTTTTCTCATTTATTATACAATCCAATCCATCAATTATTTTTCATTGTATTGCTAATAAAATATCACAATGGCGTGGTTTTGAAAACCAATCGCGGACTCAACTTTTTCCTCGCTACCCAGCTCTCCGCAAATACGCGCGCAGCCTTTGCAATCAGGGGCGATTGTGACCGGCATCGTGCGTGGGGGCTGGCGGCAGAAAAAATTAAAATTCACGAGAGCGTGACGGCGGCGGCGGCAGCGGTGGCAAGCGTTGTAGCTGTACAGGTTACGGCGGTGGGTAGATGGGATGGAAATGGTGGAGGTGAAAGAGAGGAAAGGTGGTAAGGGTGACGGTGGCAGAGGAGGGAGTTGCAAGAGACAGTGAAGATAGTGAGCGCTACGGTGGCTGGTTGTCGCGGGGGAGGGGCAGTGGGGGTGCAAGAGGTGAAAGAAGGAGACAGCAGAGGAGGGAGTTTCAACGGGCGGTTGGAGGCGGTGAATGGTTGTGGTGATACAGGAACTGAGGTGAAAGGATGGGGATGTGGTGGTGTAGGTGGGGTAGGTGATTATACACTGACGGCGGCAGGGCGGTAGCCAGGCTTTGGAAGGCGGCGGCAAGGCTGAATGAGATGGTAGCAACGGGGACAAGTGGCAGATGTGACGCAAGGGTATGGCGAAAAGGCGGAGGGAGTTTGGTTTGTGGAGACGCGTCAGTGGAGCTTGCGGACGTCGGAGAGGTGAGGGGAAGGTGAGGGGGGCGGGATCCGAGAAGGGATCGGGGTTGGCTGAGTATCGGAGATGAGCCGGAATGGTTCGACGGGTGACGGGAAAGGCGAGGAGTGAATGTGAAGGCGGGGCATTGCGGGGAGCCAATCGTCGACTCCAAGAGGGTGGAGACGAAGTTCTGGGGAGGGCCGGCAGGTGTCGCAGGTAGGGAAGGGGTGCCGGAGGCGCGCGGTAGGCATTTCCAGTGGGGGGAGGGCGACGCTAGCGGCCAGAGCGGTGACGAGGGTGCAGGTGGAGTGGGAAGGGGTGGCGGAGAGGGCATCGAATGTGGCGCGGGCGCGGGCGTCACGCCCTGTGGCCCTTGCCCCGTTCCCGCTCGCTGTCCGGGCTCGATTGCGAATTCCCGCCTTTGTGCGTGGCCCGGGCCTCCGCCGCTTTGCCGCTGCGTTGCCCGCTCCGGGCTCCTCTGTGCGGCGGCTGTTTCAGCTGAGCGGAGCAGGCGCCGTAGGAGCGGGTGGGCGTTGTGAATTCCAAGAACAAATGATTTTTCCGCTAATTAGTGTTTGATGAAAATTGTGACGTAGGTAATAAAAAATAAGATAAGCGTGTTTTTGCAAAAACACAGGAGATAACTTGTGAGAATGTAGATATCCTGACAGACGAAAGAGTAATGAATTATAATAGGTCATATTAGTGATGTGGACACAGATCGACTGTTAGGAGTGCATCTTTTACTGATGTGTGAAGATATTGAAAATCTTCGAAGGTATATTTGGGCTGCAGGCAGGAAATGTCTCTTAAGCTTTTATGCCCCTGTTCAAAGATGATCACTTTGATTATTTGCTATTGTGGTCAACATATATGAGGAATTGTAAGGATAATCCTGAGGGAATATGGTTCAGATAGGGTATGTAGTGTAAAGAGGAGACCACTACACCTTATTGATGGAATAAATAATACTTACGAAGGAATCGAACCGCAATGCCTCAACTTCCGTGAACTACATATACTCTGTTCCACGCCCTTTGTCACAGAGATTGGTGGCTAGAGTTGAATAGTGTAATAACTTTTTTTAACAGTGCCGAGATCCCCAGGAAAGGAAGAAGTTCAAGTTACTGAAGATTAATTCTTAGCGAAGTACAGAAATCACGGGAATCAAGAAGGTGATGTAGGAAGGGAAGTGTGAGAGCATACACATTGTTCAGAAGAAACCCAAAATAAAAAAGGCTAATCAAAGATTACATGTGCAGGAAAACATGCATAAGTGAGTAAGAGGGTGAAATGTTTTTTGGCATATGAATGAGTATAAAAAAGTAATATTATATAATAATACAATGTTATTTCTTTGTGGTTGGTTGTCGCGCTATTAATGCTGCTCCGTCCGTTCTTTCGATTGCAATAACTCTTTTGTAAAACGTATTGCTTCCACTTTCGGGAAGAATATATTTATAGTTCGATGAGAATGTTCCAAAGGCCTGCGTAGATACGCATTGATGCGAATTTACGCTGACGCAACAGACCCTTCTCAGGCTCTCTACACTAGGGCCCTGTCCGCAACCTGCAGCACCCTAAAGTATTTTAGTGTTTCCCCCTGCGATTGGGAAATAACGCCTGGAGAAACAGGAAGAGAGAGACAAATGGAGACAGAGGCAGATATAGACGCAGAGGGAAACAAACAGGAAGTGACCGGCAGAGAGAAGAGAACACAGACGGAGACAGGAGAGAGATAGGAGACGGAAGAGTCGGAAACAGATAGTCAGACAGAAACAATTGAGAACAAACCGGGCGAGAAAGAGATAAAGGAACAGAAGAGGAAGAAGAGAAAAGAAGGCACGGCGTCGTCGCTGGTTACTATTAGTTTGAATATTTTACCACAGTTCCCCAAAATTGTAAAACGTGTTGCGTACGTAAATGATAGTAAAACTATGTCATTTGGTTATAGAAAATTATTTTATATATTTTTGATTTTGTATTTCAATTTTTTTCTTCTAAATTTTACAAGCTTTTTGTAGGTTTGAAATTTACACCATCATAATACATCGCTTTTTATTGACATATTGCACAGTATTGGCAAATACTTTATTATCCACGCAAAATATATTTGTGGAACAATAAAATTGTTCAATAGTTTTATTTCGCCAATTAATATTTGATTATGGTAAAAGCAGAAAATAATTTTCATTTCACAAAGTAAAAAAAATAATGAACTTATCTTTGAGAAAGCTTTAGTGGTTATGTAATTAATATAATCCCTGTGATGGAACAACTGTGTGTGCGCGCCCCACCTGGCAACAATCGGATGAGCCGGTGAAGCACACAAGCGTGTGAGACGCAGAACGTGTAAATAAGTGGGGGTCTAATGTAAGTTTAGTTTTAGTTTGTATGTAAGTTCAGATAATAAGTATAACTGCGTGATTCAAATGAAAATAAGTACCGTCATATATCAATAGTAGTTTGTAAGATTAGTATAATATTATGATTAATATCTAGGTTAGCGTCCCCACCCATCAAACTGTGCATCCAATACAAAATAAGTGCCCCTTCATTCATAAAAAATTCCATACGCAAACGAAGGCATGATGGAAATGAAGAGAATAATTGTTTGGATGTGTTTCGAAAATGTGATATCATTGTAGATATTTGACAATGTTTCGAAGATTTGTGATCGGGAACGAGCGTGCGAGTTCCTTCTTGAATACGACTTTTTCAGTTGTCTCTTTCTTTATCAAACAATAATGTTGTTGTCTTGAAATGACCACGAATGGTGTACGAGTGTGGGTCCACAAAGTGGACCCCATATTGCGGCGAAGAGAGAGCCCGGAGGGGCTTTGGCGAGGGATGTCAGGCCCGGAAGGGGCGCAGTTCAACGCAGAGGGAGCTTAAACTGCAGCCCCCGGCAGGCGCTGCGCGGCGCCTGGATTCCCCGGGGCGCGTACGTGCGCCCGTCCGCCTTGACCTTGCTGGCCACGTGCCGCCCACGCCCCCTGCCACCCACGTGCACGTGCTCGGTGCACCCCCGAGTAATGTTACTCCAAGGAAAGCCACAGACCTCCATCCTGCAAAACAATGTGCCTTGCCGAATTAGGGAAATTTTGATAATGATTGATTTAAAACATAATTGAAACTTCATATTATATATATAATATGAAGTTTCATGTAGCACGGGCGTTAAATCATGTTTATTTATTTATTTGTTTATTTGCAGTCAATAACAGTTCAAAATTGTGTGTGACATACTATGGGGAGAAGTATTTTCTGTGTCTGTTTTCTTAAATTCTAGTATTCCTTCCCTAACCCACATACAAGTTGAATTCTGGATACGGAAACGGGCATTGTGTATTCTGGGAACGATATTTTTGGGTAAGGATTGATAAAAAATATCCGCTATATTTATAAAATAACCTTTAAATGTACTCATTTGTTCTAAAAACTAGAGAAACAGATGAAAAAGGCAGGTGTTCCTGGGAATTATGGCACCTTTAAATACATTTCAAAAACTGCTTCTTCGGTGAAGAAGTTATTACATTTAAAAATTATTTTTTTCTGTGGTATTGACATCAATGTTTTGGCATAAGGCTCTTCCATGTATATATTTGAACTGGAATGCGTATGAACTAATGAGAGTTAATTTGAATTGTTCATATAGCACCCACAATTTGTCTGATACAATTAAAAATTCAAATAATACCATATAATTGTAATTCTGTCAATAATATAAAAATTTTAATATCAACAATAATCTGTGTAAAAATACATAATATGTTGGTAAAATCAGTGACCAATACCCGAATTGCTTTCTTGAACTCTCAACGCACCGCGCTCGATTTTTGACACTTTTGAATTAAGCGTATACGTGCATTATTATATGTCAGGACGGAATCAAGAATAAAGAACTGTACTAAACACTATTTCTTTTGCAGTTTTTGTTGTTTCTTTTCCCTATATTTGATAATTGTTTCTTGTTGTAATTTTACCGATTAATTCGACGAAAAGGTACAAATATGTTTTAAACAAACTGTTACTTTTTCTCATCAGAACAAAAATTTTGCAATTTTCATTCTCCGAAGTCTTTGGTTGACTTTTATGCCTGTGACCGTGTCGATGACAATATCCATTGTTTGAGTAGTCTTCGAGTGGTTTCTTTCCAAGATCTCGAGCCTGGTAGGATCCCCTGTCCCTGACGTGACCCGCGTTTCGTGAGCCAACGCCATCCAGTTTCGTAAGTTTCCCCTCCGTTGGAAGACGTTTCGTCCCTGGGGTCCACCCACGCTACACCCAGGCCCCGCTGGCGCCGCTGGGCTTCGCGTCAGGGGAGGGACGCAACCCGCACCACACTCATCCCGTGCGGGAGATTCTGTCCGTTTAAAGTTAGATTTATTTGAGAGGATCGGGTTAGGTAGGGTTTATCTTTACTCTTCTGAAACACTATACCTTTGTAGGCTGTAAGGACAGAGATTTTTCGGCATCAATTTCATCGAGTCCCGCCGCTGCCGGATCGGGAAATATGTAGACTGCTTCAGTCTTTTCTGTAGGTTGGATCGATCATTTCTAGATGGTTGTTGGCGCAGCTTCTTCACCCAAAGCTGCCTAAGATACCTTTTTTAATTTTTAATTTGTTAATTTTATTCACTTTATGGCGATTCTGAATGATCTTCATAATTTTTGAACGAATACGTTTGGAGAAGTTAAATGTGACATTTGTGTCACGCTAGAAAGGTTATGTAATGTTCTCTTCGAATATTTTATTTCTCTCTTTTTAATAAAACAAGGAGTCGAAGTGTGCATGTGGACATTATTTTGTATTCTATCCTCTAATCGTATGTGAAGGTTCGGCGGACGAAAGGATCTCCGTTGTCCTATGCTCCATTGTCAATGATCTGTGAAGTCTCCGAAAGGTGTCTGAGAGGCAGAGATCGTTGCTTATCACATTGCGAAAACGGATAAGAAGGAAATATTAGGGAGTTTTTGTACCTTAGAACGTTAAATCAACAAAAAACACATTCGAGTTTCTGCGCATGCACAGTTCTTTTCTTTCGTTTATTTTCTTATTGAGGTTGAGTGCATTTAATGTGGAAATTTGTGATATGGAGAAACAGAAGTTTGAGGCAATGTAATTCATATGATTGGCTATGGGATTGATGGATGATTTTTTTTCTAGAGTTGATCGGTGACAAACCAAGGTGCGTAGGTTATTATTCTTAGAAACTGATTATGAAAGACTTGTAAATTTTTAATGTTAGTTTTTGCGGCATTAATCCGCATGTGGCACGCGTATAAAAGGAATGGTTTTAAAATGGTTTTGTTTATTATTATGGCTGTGCTATTCAATAGAGAGGAATTTCTATTGATAATAGTTTATATTTGCAGAAATTTTATTTTTGATTCATTGACTTTAGTTCTATACATTTTTTCAGTGAAGTTGTGTCTAGGTAGAGCGCAACGTATTTAATTGTGTAGTTTTTTGGATGTCAGATTATTAGTTCGTTGTTTAGTGTCAAGGGAGCAGGAAGAGTGTATGGTCACATAGTAAATATTTTGGCAGCGGTGTTCGGTGGAACGCAGTTCAAGTTTCCTATCACTTTTGTTCATCTGCGCATGCGCAGAAGAAAGAGATTGCAGTCGAGCTCTCTCCGCTGTCGCGTGCCTATTATAGCTTGCATCGAGCATGGGCCTGTCTGGAGGGTGGCGACGGCAGGTTGGTGACGGTGGAAGCGGAGAGGGACGTCGAAGACAACGTCGTAACAACATAAGACGACGACTGGATGGCGGTGGGCCGTCGAGAGAGGATTGCGACGACGATTGTACGATGACGGTGACGGTGACGGTGATGGGGGTGGGTCGTTGATGGGTCTAAGGCGGGGCGAAGGCGGTTCAGCTCAACCGCAACGGGAAGGCGACAGGAAAAAACGTTGGACGGCTTGGGAACGGTGTCGGGAGGGCGATGGAACGGCGGCGGCGGCGTCTGCGACGGGGGCGGCGATGGGACGGCAGGGACCTATCGCAAGGGCGCCTTATCACGCGACCTCCCCCTCTTCCGATCAAACCCCGCACGAGGCACGGCACGAAGCCTTGGGGCAGCTCTTGGGCGGATTCCGGTTCGGGAGGCGAAGCTCCCTCTTTCCTGATCAAACGCAGCGCACGGGAAGGGATACGAATCCTGCAAAAGTTAATAGAATGGGTCACGTAATTAATGAAATTGAAATCACGGGTATAATGAACATTACAGGCACGTGCAGACACACATGAAAGAAGTGTGTTGTCAAAAAAAAAGGTATGGGATGGATTGCCAAAGAAAGAAAAATGATAAAGGTTGGTAAATTATGAGGAAGACAGACTTTCGAAGCCAATGATAAAGAAAGGTAGCAGAACTCAATTGAAAGTATAGGTTCAAACAAAAACTATAAACGAAGAGAGAGACGGCCCAAAGCAAATATTCTGTAATTTAACTACTGTCTTTGTGATCTATTTTTAATCTATTTGAAAAAGAAAATATTTTTATTTTTTTATTTAGAAATTCCATTATTCATGAGAGGGAATTGAATTATTGCAGTCACCATTCAATGTGTAGTAGAATAAAATTGTTCATGGCCGATAGTGACAAAGCCCATGACTAGATAAATGAATGTGCAAATCCAGTGATCACATTCTATGCATAAAATATGCAGGCGGGAACGAACACCCGCTTTGAACATTACAGGCCGCGGCACTCTCGCACGTCAGTTATCATACATTTCACGCTCCATTTAGCGAATTTATACATCGATTGTTTGTTTTGTCAATTTCCGGAATAATTGAGGTTTCATATATGCTTCACATCAATAATCTAGCGAGACTCGCAAGCTTTTCAATTCATCGTTAAGTGAAGGTGTTTTCAGTGAAATGATAAAAATAAGGATTTTCATTCAACTGATTTCTATGTCATTGATAATAATTATGCCTTTTTTAGATGGACAACAAAAATGCTTTATTTTGATGTATTACGGCTTCCATTTAAAATAAATTATCTGGCCAGCGTATCACTGTTGTGATGGTGTCAGCTTGGTGTAAACGTGTCTTATGTGACGTCTTATTTCGAATGTAATAAATCTGTTGTTATATAGAAGAAACATGTACTAATAAAATAAGGCAAGAAGGGACATAGAAACGCACATTCTTAAAGAGACATTGAGAGAGGAATGCACAGAAAGAGAAAGACAGAGAATACCGAGAGGGAAATATAGAGATAGTGTGGGAGGGACAGATAGTGTGGGAGGGACAG
>BOPP01000208.1:199841-217862 GCA_017312745.1 Gryllus bimaculatus
AAATGAGCACCGGGTCTTTGTAATTGCATTTGCCTCTCGTCACAGCCCAGCTTCTTTCTTCCCCCTTGTGTCTTCTCACTGCCCGCCGCCCGTCGCCCGCGCCCGCCCCAGCCGCCCGCGCCCACCGCCCACGTCCACCGCGCATTGCCCCATTCCCACGCCCCCTCCCAGCCCATCCCCTCTGCCCACTCCCCCACCTTGGCCCACTCCCCACTTGCCCCTCCCACTGCCACTCCCCCACTGACCACTCCCCATGCCACTTCCCCACTCCCCACTCCCACTCCCCACTCCCACTCCACTCCCACTCCTCCCCACTCCCCACTCCCACTTCCCCACTCCCCACTCCCCACTCTCCCACTCCCTACTCCACTCCCCACTCCCCACTGCTCACTGCCACTGCTCCTGCCCACTGCTCACTGCCACTGCTCACTGCCCCACTAGCTCACTGCCCATGCTCACTGCCAAACTGCCCGCGCCGTCCGCCAAACTGCATTCCTCCATTCCGCCTTCAGCTCTCACCGCCTTTCCCTTTCTCAGTTGCTTTCGTCGCTCAGCCCTTGGACACCCTCCACCCTCGCCCCCCTCTCCCTCCTCCTCCCCTCCACTCTCCGCACGGTGTTCCCCTGGTTGCCCGTCGCTAACGCGTTACGCCGACATTAAATGGAGGCCGACGCCGCCCCACGCCCCCACCGCGCCGCGAGCCCCGCGCGCAAATTGAATGCGGCTCTTTATGATGAACGAGATGGCGAAGCGCTGCTCGGCCACGACGCCCGATCGCGCCAGAGGGTGGACGGGAGGGCTGCGACGCAGCGGGAAACGGCTGCGCGGCGTAGACTGCAACTTCACGCCGCCGAATATAAGCAGTCGTCTTGAACAGATAACTTGCGGTGCTGAGTTTGGGGTGTGATGCCTTATAGTATTAAATATACTAGTAATGAGCTTAAAGTCAACATTTTCTAAAGAGTTTTGATCTGTACTTGACTTTCTTAATTACTCTTCATACGTAACATGAATAACTCAGGCTACACTCAATCCCTAGGACAACCAACATTTTACTCGAAAACTTCATAATTGTATCATTCTAAAAAGACCATGTATTTTACCCAAACTATATAACACATGTCGACTTGATAGAACATGATGAATGTAGTTTATTGTTTGTCTAAGAGTTGTGTGCCCCAAATGAGGGAAAATAAAACTATTCCCGAGACGTCGCGGGAGCATTATGTTCTATAATCTATGTACAATACAATGTCCTGTGGATTAGATGACAAATTTACAAATAATGCATACATCCTGCATGTTACTGCACGATAGAATTAACTCACCACTGCTGTATGTACGTATATTTGCATTTTATGACACACAAACAAATTTTCTATGCATACGGTTCATCGCCGTGCAAGCATTAGAAACGATGCAACCTATCCCCTTAAAACCTGGGGACAGATGTAAGGTTATGGGGGACAAGAAAGTCAACTTATGAAGAAATGAAGGCGAAAGTAGGGAGAAGGTGAGCCCGAATTGTTCTTTAACAGTGGTTTAAAAAATTCGTTTTGAAACTACTACTGCAATTTTTGATAATTTGTTCCGCCTTCCCTCGCTACAAAGCCTCAGTTGGTCGAAACCATGAAAGAAACTAAATAAGAAAGAAAGAAAAAACTAAATAATCTCTGACGATAAATAAAGGTAATATTTAATAGTTATGTTGCGCTTTAATTTCAACCTCAGCAATATAAGATTTGGTGTACTCTCGCATGCTGTCTAGCCCATAGCTGCTATAAGGATAATTCAAGGGTGTCTCAAGTTGGGGAGGAACCCTGTTTTTGGTGTTCTAATCCATTTACTACATTACGTGTATGTATCAGCGTCAGGTTATATACGCTTGAAATGAAACATCCGCTATACCAAAAAATTGTTATTTTTAACTCATGCCTTTTATGGCACGTAACCCTAAATAAATATGAAACTGTCGACTCATAGACATTCAGAAAATGTTGATATAGTGAGTAGCGCCATTCTGTCATCTATAATAGGTAACACTTTAAATAATTTGAATCTCGTCTTTCTGATGCAAATATGTTTATTTTTAGCAATCTGTGCACAGTGTGGATATCCCTACATGAACTGATAGAAAGAATGTAAATTTCAAAGCCTTGATTGAAAATCAAGTTCTGCAAGTTTAATAATAATTTAATCTTAATTCAGTTAGGAATTATCTTCGTAGTCATTAATTAGTATTGGAAGTACTATGTCAAATTAAGTAGATTAGTATAACTCCGTTACGGATTTTTCAGGATGAATAAAATAATGGCGATTTAGTTTTCCGAAAACTGTTGCAGTATTGACCGACCTTCTTAAAGTACAGGACGTGGTAGTAAATCTTTACGTAAATGCAATATGCCATTAGAGGAAGACGGTGACTAGAGTTCAGGAAATCCGCCGCCCCATAAATCTTAATATTTCATTGGAATTTGGCAATTTTTTCTCTAATTTTTTAAATCTTTTTTTTCGAGATGTATTCAGTTGTTATTTTAATGTATTTTCTAAATTTACATCTTCTAAGGGAATAGGACATTACATATTTAAATTGAGAGTTCAAAAATATTCAGATAAACAAATCTTTACTTACATCAAAAATTATATGTTAAATAAGCATTAGCGATTTTAATTGTTTACAAACAAGATTTCTGAATTAATGATGTGACAATTGTATTAGTAAATACTAAATAATTTCCATAAGAGCCACTGCATTTCTGAATTATAGTTTATTTCAAGTGTTCACAGAAATATGTGTTTATTATTGAACGAAAACGTGGTCTCAGAGTTCCCTAGTCGTGCGGCCATACTTATCCTCTAATTACGTTATCATCGCTTGCCTTATTGAGCCGTCATGTAAAGCACATCAAACCCAAACGAGAGCCATAACCGCACATCTTCGCTCTCCTTAAATACACTCCCACCTAAATGCACTCGTGTGTACCCACTCAAGTCCGCCTGCTCTCTGCGGAAGGTGAAGCACCCTTGGCGAGGTATGCCACTCACCCACCATTTCAGTCAACGACCCCTCTCTTCCTGCTCCCTCTGCCGACAGCTACTTTTACACAACACACAACACACACACCACCACACACACCACACACACACACACACCACACACCCCAACACTCAGACACACCAACAGCAACACCACACACACACACCACACACACACACCACACACACACCACACACACACACCACCACACACACCACACACACACCACCACACACACACACCACACCACACCCACACAACACCACACACACACACACCACTCACACGCATTCCTGATTCGCATTGGTTCAAGCAGCCCGCTACGGGCCTTGGCCGACCGCGTTGGCCAGGCTATCGGCATGGGTACTTGGGATCGATTGTTAGCATGGAAGACATCCCTCCACCAATTATATTGGTGTTCTTAACATGAGAAGTGAGTTATCTTCTCTTTCTCAGTCGCCTTTCCCTTCTCAGTTGCTTTCGTCGCTCACCCTTGGACCCACCCTCCACCCTCAACCCTCCATCCTTCACCCTCAGACCCCCTCTCCCTCCATCCTCCCCTCCCACTCTCCCCACGTGTTCCGCCTGGTGCCCGTCGCTAACGCGGTTACGCCGACATAATGGAGGCCGCGCCGCCCCACGCCGCGCCGCGAGCCCCGCGCGCAAATTGAATCGGCTCATTTATGATGAACGAATGGCGAGCGCTGCTCGGCCACGGCGCCGTCGCGCCAGCGGGTGGACGGGAGGGCTGCGACGGCAGCGCGGAGACGGCTGCGGCGGCGGAGACTGCAACTTCACACCCGAATATAAGCAGCTCGTCTTATACAATAATTGGGTACTGAGTTTGGGGTGTGTGCCTTATAAAGTATTAATATACTAGTAATAGCATTAAAGTCAACATTTTCTAAAGGTTTTATTGTACGTGACATCTTAAATACTCTTCATACGTAACATAATGCATACACTCAACTTCCTAGACAACCTACATTTACTCGAAAACTTCATAATTTGTTTCATCCTAAAAAAACTATGTATTTTACCCAATACTACATAACATATTTCCACTTGATAGAAATGTTTATATATTTGTTGTCTAAGGGTTTTGTGTATCCCTCGATGAGGGAAGAAAACTTATTCCCGGGACGTCGCGGAAGCAAATGTATACATAATGACACACTGAAATAAATCAGGGACAAAACAAGTTGACTTAATAAATATATAACTTTATAAGTTGACTTAAAAAATGAAGCATTATGTTACGTATGAAAAATGAGCATACAAACAGCTTTCCAATGGCCGTAAGAAATTGTCCCTATGTACAATACAATGCCCTGTGACGAAATATATGACGAATTTATGATTTAATTTTTAAAAAAATTCATACTTCCTGCATGTTACTGCAAGATAGATTACTCACCACTCTGCATGAAAGAATTTGCATATTATGACACACAAAACAAATTTCTAGTGCATACGTCATCGCCGTGCAACATTAGGAAACGATGCAACCTATCCCCCTAAAACCTGGTTTTCGTGACACTAAAGGGACATGAGCTTTGTGGGGACAGATAAGATATGGGAGACAAGAAAGGCAACTTATGAAGAAATGAAGGGCGGAAGGTAGAGGAGAGATGAAGCCCGAATTGTTCTTAACCAGGGGTTTAAAAAATAAAATCGTTTTGAAACTTCTACTGCATTTTTGGATAATTTGTTCCGAGTTCCCTCATCACATAGCCTCATCACATAACCGTGAAGAAAACTAAATAAGGAAAGAAAGAAAAACTAAATAATTTCTGGCGATAAAATAAAAAGTAATATTTAATATTATGTGCGCTTTAATTTCAACCCTCAGCAATATAAGATTAGCTACTCTCGCATAGTGTCGAGCCCATAGTGCTGTAAAGTATAATTCAAGGGTACCTCAAGTTGGGGAGTTAACCCTGGTTTTGGTGTTCTTAATCCATTACTACATTACGTGTATGTATCACGTCAGGTTTATATACTCTTTGAAATGAAACATCCGACTATACAAAAATTGTTATTTTTAACCATGCCTTTAATGGCACGTGACCCTAAATGAAATATAAAACATGTCAACTCATAGACTTTCAGAATTATGTGGTATATTGATAGCGCATTCTTTCATCTATAATAGGGTAACACTTTAAATAATATTATCTCGTCTTTCTGATGCAAATATGTTTAGTTTTTTAGCTATCTGTGCACCAGTGTGGATATCCCTAGCCACGAATTGATAGCAAAAATGTAATTTGAAACTTTGATTGAAATCACGTTCTGCAGGTTTACTTTATAAATTAATCTTAACTCATTGGAATTTATCTTCGTAGTCATTTAATTAATATTTGGAAGTACTATGTCAAATTAAGTATATTATTTAACTTCATTCAGGAATTTTTCAGGATGATAAAATAATAGCGATTAGTTTTCCGAGACTGTTTGTAGTATTCGACGACCTCTTAAAGTATAGTGACTGTGGTAGTAAATCTTTACGATGAAATGCAATATACCAGCTAGAGAGGGAATTTACTACACTTTCAAAAGATCCGCCGCCATAAATCTTAATATTTCATTAAATTTGGCAATGTTTTTCCCTCTAATTTTTTAAATATTTTTTGATATTTATCAGTGTTATTTGAATGTATTTTACATCTTGGTAAGTCTATAGAACAATACATACACATATAATATAATGTGTATTTAAAAGAGAGTTCAAAATATTCAGATAAACAAATATGTACTTCAAAATAATATGATAAAAATGCATTTAGCATTTTAATTTTTTACAAACAAGATTCCTGAAAGTAATCGTGTGACAATGTATTATTAAAATACTAAATCATTTCATAATTAGCCACTGCATTCTGAATTATAGTTTTATTTCAAATGTGTCACAAATATGTGTTTATTATTGAAACGAAAACGTTGTTGTCTACAGAGTGCCTATCTGCGGCTCATACTTATTCCTCTAATATTACGTTATATCGCTGCCTTTATGAGTCGTCATAAAGCACATCAACCCAACGAGAGCCATAACCGCACAGTCTTCGCCTCTCCTTGAAGATACACTCCCGCCTAATGCACTCGTTTACCCACTCGTAGTCCGCCTCTCTCTTCGGAAAGGTGAAGCACCCTGACGAGTGTATTGCCACTGCCGACGCCACCATTTCAGTCAACGACCCCTCTCTTCCTGCTCCCTCTGCCACAGCCTACTTTTACACACACACACAAACACACACACCACCACCACACACCACACACACTAGCACACACCACAGCACACCCACACTCAACCACCAACAACACCAACACCACACACACGACACCACACACACCACACCACACACACACCACACCACACACACCACACAGTCACACCACACACACACACACACACACACGACACACACCACCACACGCACACCACACCACAACACCACACCAACACACACACACACCACACAGCCACTTCACATCGATTCGCCATTGGTTCATAGCAGCCCGCTACGGGCCTTGGCCGACCGCGTTGGCCAGGCTATCGGCCATGGGTTACTTGGATCGTGTGGTTAGCATGAAGACATCCCTCCACCAAATATACTGGTGTTCTTAACATGAGAAGTGAGGTTTCTCGTAGTCACATAACAATAGATATTGCAGCATTTGTAAGGAAAGCGCACAGTTATTAGTTTTCCCTCGCCTGGAATCGAACCTGGGCTGTAGAAAGTAAAATTCGCTGTAGAACGTAAGCTGAAAAAAGTAGAAATCGCTGTAGAAAGCAAGAACGCTAACTGATGACTGATGGCCACTCACATCGCCACTTCTCTCAAATTCACCACCACCATCCGTAATTTGATTATTTCGTGTCTCCAGGCTTCACAATTGCTGCTGTCATTATTCTGTTAGTTTAGTGCTTGCTTTTGGGTGAGATGGTGGTGGTTTTCTTCTAATGAACGAATAGATCCGGCGCCGTCATCTAATATATCGGCTTCTGTTTTTCCCAATCGGGTGTATCCCACTAGTAAGGCACAGCTCCAGCGTACAACACTCCCTACTGATCTCACGATATGTGTGATACATGAAAATGAAAGTGTGTGTGCGTCGGGAGTGAGGATAAAATGAGGAGGAAGAAGAAGAAGAAGAAGAAGAAGAAGAAGAAGAAGAAGAAGAAGAAGAAAAGATTGCGTCCTGTTCGTGGCCCGTTTATTAGGGTACTGCTAGAGCATTCCCCTGGTATCAGGAAGTACAAAAAACTACCGATCAGAGCAATCAACTGCTGGAATTCTCTTCCACTCTGAGACTGAATTCGGCCTAGCTATGTAACTAGTGTAGAGAATCCTGCTCTCGATCCCCGGGACCTCCCGTTGAGAGGCATTGCAGTGACATCATTTGACGCCCTGACTCACCTAAGCCAGTCCGCCATCCGTGAGACCATCACCTCTCTCTCACTGCGACCGCCAACGCCCTCCTTCCTCGCCCCCGCCATCACCGCCGTCGCCGTCGTCTCAGGCGACGCATGGGGCCGCGACGCCGCAAACTTCCCCGTGGGCAGCGCGGGCCGCATCGCGCTGATTACGTCTTCCCGCCATGAATTTTGCATGGGCGCGTGGAGACGTGGGCGAGGGCGGGGCCGGGCGGTGCGTGGGAGGGCGGGGTGAGGTAGAAGGCCGTCGGAGCTCGACGGCCGGCGCGCGCTGTCTCGTGTAATATGCATCAGCCTCCGCCACCATCACCCTACACACACCGCTGCCCACGCCTCGCCGCCCTCTCCTGCGACAGGGTCGCCGCACACACCGCTCCCATCGCACCATGGACCCTGCCTCCCCCATCCCCACCGCCTTCGTCTCTCGTGACCTTCCCACCTCTCGCATCACCGCACCGACACAGCCTCACCACTCACCCGCTGCCGTCGGCTTTCCCCTCCGTTGCTTCTCCAACCATAAATCCACAACGCCCCCCCGCCCTCTCTCGCACCCGTCTTGCCAACCCCAGCACTCAATACCCATCCACTTCTAGCAGCTTATCCGATGTAATAACCCCCCACCACTTCCCTGGCTGTTGCAGAGACCGTCCATTTTTTTCTCTTGTCGCCCCTGTCACCCTCCCCTCTCAACCGGTATCACGTGAGTCCTCATTCCTGTTGCTGCCATTGCTGCTGTCCCACAGCCGCTGACGCTAACATTGCCCTCGCCCGTGTTCCCGCCGCCTTCTCAGAGACGTCCTATTGGAAGAGATTCCGCAGGGCATCAACTGATGTCACTGCAGTCTCTCCGACCGGGAGTTCCTAGATTCGAGCCGCGACGTTGGCAGGACCACTTTCTCTGCTTCTTCTACATTCGCTTCCTGCTCTGGTCCGCACATTCCCCTCCTCCTCCTTCTTCACCCTCGACCTCCTGCTTCCTCTCCTCCTCCATTACCTCCGGCAATTCAGTCTTCCCCTCGTCCTCCACCGCCGCCTGCGCTCTTCTTCTCTTTTCCTGCGCCTCCATCTCTACCTCCACCGCCACCGCTACCACAGCGCCACCACCTCCTGCCCCCCCCCCCACGGCGCCTGTGTGCGGCAACAAATTTGAACGCGCGGCGCGGACGCTCTGCTGCAGATGGCGTCTCAGGGCCCGGGAGAGGCGAACGGCCGGCGACACGTGTCAACCGCTGCGGCCGCGTGGCCACGCAAAAGTCAAGCGACAGCAAACTGCGAGAGTTGGTCGTGAATTTGTGATGCGCGCGAAATGGAATTCCGGTCCGATGTTTGCGAATGTGGGTTTTCGAATTAATCGCGGTTGAATGTCTGCTCTCGAATGTCAGGAAGGAAGTTTCCTGTGCAGTAAGTGGATGGGCGCAAACATGTGTCAATTTGTTAGAAATGAACGATTGTATTGGGTATGATTAACGGGACATGCCACATAGTCGAAATATATATTTTTAATTACTAGTAAAATTACGTCTCCAAGTTAACTTGTTCGAATTATGCACAAAGCCCTGCGGGCTTTTTAGTATGCCTATTTTTGCTGTTATTAGCATTTGAATTGGGCACAAAAAGGAATTTGTTTTATTATTCTATTATTATAGGTACAATAGGTATTTAAAAAATGGTAATTATTCGAGTATAGTTTGTAATTGGCACTTGTTTCAACATCTTATTGCTGTATCATCCTTTTCACTCAATTCTTCCAGAAACTGCGAGTGCTTTTCTTATTATTTTTTTGTGGGAGAATAAGAAAGCCATAGCGCCTATGAAATTAATAATATTGTCATACAACATGTATCAAACATGCAGTATCAAAGGTATTTAAGTACTGTCAGTCAATATATTTAATATATTTAAGCTGGAACCACTGAAAGGAAGAATATGAAAATTGGGATTTCACAGATATCAACAACACTGCGAAATTTCTTTCTCTTGTAGTACTTTAACGTCTACTGAATCTTATGTAAATAAAATCACATTTATACACGTTTGAACACATACAAAACAATAAGAAATTCATCGGGAACAAAAGTATCTTTAGCGTAGTATTTGAAACCGTAATTCTAGTTCCGAGAATAAAACTATCTTTTGTGAGCATGTTCAAAATTAATTTACAAGCTATAATACCTTACAGTGCGTTTGTTATTCTTGAATTAATGTGAAGTGAATACAACAGAAATCCTCTACGATGGCTCATGGGTAGCGAACTAGCTTCCCATGGCGTGATTCGGGTGTTTCATTTCCGGTCGGAGCAAAAATAGAGTTATAGCTTTTTTTTGAAATGGACAGTTTCTGTAGCTGTGTGACGAAGGAATGCTCTGGCAGGCGGAGTGAGCTAGTTGCGGTGAAGGAAATACATAATGATTGCCAGATGTCTTTCTTATCTTCAAGCTTGAGATTAAACAAGGCCCGTGGGAAACTCTTTGAGATTGACGGAAAGGTTGGACAATAGCAAATACATAATGCGACAGAAAAGAGATTGTATCATTCATGTGAGGGAAATAACCTTCTTTTCTCCTCTTTCCTTCACTGTGATTCCTCTTCGTCTGGCAAAACGATAATTCCTCCATGCATGATGGACGCCAGCCCTGTCGAAGAAGTTGCAAGGCGAGGCGAAGGGCGGGCGAAGGGCGAGCGACAGTAAGGGCCCCGGCTCCTCCTTCGCCCTTTGTAGCGCCTCGAGATGTCCCTTAAACATTAACGGCCCACCGGCGCACCGTGGCGAGAGGGCGTCGTTAAAAGTACAGCACTGCTTCAGCAGTTGGCTCCCGCCGCCTCTTTGCCGGAGTTTTTCAAACGAGGACTCGCCCCGGCCCCTCCCCTTCTCCAGTCCAGCCTTTTGTGCTTCCGGTTGGGCTATTCTCCGAGCAGTCGCCTCCCGCAACTATTAATGCGAAACATTTTGAAATGTTTCGGTTGACGACGAAGAGGAAATGTAACCTTTTCCACTAAAACTTGGAGTTAGACTTTGTCTTATCTTGCAAATGTATATATGTATATCTATACACACAGATTGTTATTTCATTAAAATAATAAATTTTCTTAATTCAACACGTTTTGTTTCGGTTGCGTTAGTCTACGTGCACTGTTAAAGGGCAACATTAATCTTTGACATCAAATGAAAAAAGTAAAGTTAACATTCGGGGACAATTTGAATGAAGCTTTCCTTTACAAAGTATTCTGAGGTTCTTATTTGATTTGATTATTTTATAATTTATCTTAAAATTTAAGGGTTTTTTCTTTATTAACAAATGATTGTATTTGAAAAGAATACTCTCCCTATTCGTAGCGTGTTTTTGATTGTCATTGTCGTGAGATTATAATGAATCAAATATATATTCTGGTACTTAATGTTAAAACCATTTGAAGAACATACTCGGTTTAATATAAGCTGGCATGTGATGATGTACTAAACGAGTCTCAAAGAATGAAAATAGGCTAAATGTCTGTATTGTGTTTTTAGAGATGATTAAATTCATAACCGTGGAAAAAAAACTTACATGGGAAAATGGGACTTTCTCCGAGTACGTTTTGTCATTAGTAATATACACAAAGTACTCTATGGTGTATTAAACTACAACAAGTAATTGACATCACAAGAAAGAAATTACGTACAACCATATGATAGTGTTATATGAACAGTAAGAGAATCCATAACTAAAATTTAATTAGTTTGTAGGGGCCGATTCATCTACTTTGTCTCGATTCTTCAGAAAAAGTTTCAGTATCAATTTTACTCCGACATTTCCGTCAAAGAATCCGTTGCTTTATGGTCGACGATCTCTTTTCGTTCAGCGAACAAGGAGCTCCAAGTGCCTGCCTCTATAGAATTTCCTTTGCGAGGCCGCGGCGACTTAATTTCCGCCCAGGGCCAAATTTAAAAAAGAGTGCCATTATGCGCGGCCTCTGCCCGTAACCCGCGATACGAAGGAGAAATGCAGAGGCTGGCCCTAGGTCGGCGAGCGAAGTCGCGTTGTGACAAAGGGGGACGTGAGAGGGAAGCAAGGTGAAAGAATCGATGGGATGAAAGCGGACCCCTCCTAAGCCACTCGCCTTGTCGAAATGTAGTAGAAGGAAAGTCGGCCAGGGCGACTCGGCATCTTTCTGTTCTACGTCTGCTTCAATGGGATTTGTGGAATATTTCTTTTTGGACCTTTCAAGTTCCTCACCTTTCTGCTTCTTGCTCTTCTTGGTGTGGCAGAGAGTACTTTTTGACAATGAGCTGAAGCAAAAGGATACACTGAGCGACGAATATGGAGTAGAAATGCGAGTATTTAATTCAGTGAAATATTTTAATAAATTTTACTCTAGGCAAGTGAGTAAATATGAGTTAATAGGTAATAATAAGGTTAACATGAAATTCCAAAAGGGCGTGCCAGCGTCCGACAATAGGTAGGAGAGACAATTTTAAGTTGCTGTTGGTGACGAGCATACAAAAGTTGTGGCAGGCACTCCACAGCTAATTATGTCGTTTTACTGCTTCTTCCTTTACTGTCGGCTGCCATGGGGAAGTGATGGAGTTAGGGCAGAATACAACAGGCATTCCAGATCAGAACACTCTGCCTATAGAATTAATACCGAGATAATGACGTCGTCCAAATCATGTTCTTTGTCGGTCTCTACACAGTCAACATTCGAAACTGAAATTCACTGGCAAGAAATTGAGTCTTCAGTGACAAACATGAAACTACATTCGCTTCCCCACCCGCAAAATTCTTGCCGTTGATCTATCTCACCATACATGTGCCCTTACTAGAACTATTTACAAATATGGCACCTATTCGAACACTCTGGTTCTTGTAATGAAAGCTGGTACCTTACAAGTAAAGTGAATATGTTCCCTAAATGAAGATCCTTGGAACTTTATTTAAGAATTAAATATGATAAATTAGAGGTATTTACTGGTAGCAAAAATTTATTTTGCTAATGATCATTTTGATTGTGTAGTGATCATCCTCAGAGCTTGCAGATTCCGGGCGAAAAAGTAAAATAGCATTAGCAAAATAGCATTAGCGAAATAAATTTTTGATTGAATTAAAAAATCAGAACCTTATATTAATTATGGTTGTGCATTTGTAGTAATTTATCTTTGGAATGCCTATTGATAGTCTGAGGAGAATAAATGAAATATACCTTATTAGAAATGTTCAATTTGGTGAATTGTACGTTTACAGTTACTACATACGGAAACAAATTTATCAAATTTTTCGTTGCAAGGACTCGGCATTACGACTTTTTCTGTCCCAAAATTTACGATTTTCGGCGCGAGAATACGTTTTCTCTTTTTACAACATTAGGCGATAAAGGGAGCTGCCTTGCTAGAGAAAAAGACACCCGTTAGAGAAAATCAGTGTAATAATAATAATAATAATAATATAATAATAATAATAATAATAATAATCCAAATATTTTCCCTCCACATCTTCCACAAGAAGGTGACCATTGTTCTAGATGAAGATGTCAAATGGAATGCGTGAAAACCAGAACTGTGTAAGTGACATTTTGTAAATCCAGAGAAATCTATTTTTTAATCAATATTATTGTGCATTCGTGGTGCGTCTTTCCTCATGAAATCCACCGCATTTAAAATGTTCATTAAATCCACGAAAATTCATGGCCACTGGAATATAGCCTAATATAAATTCTCAGAATTTATAAAATCACTTTTAATATTATGGTTTTCACCCATTCAATTAAAAGGAAAAACTGAAATGTTACAAACACATTACGTTATGAAAAACAAAAAAATATTATAAAACATAACTTTTAATATTGTATAAGAGAATATAACAATTATTTTCTCACTGTTGAAAAAATTAATGATCCATGATAATTCTTCAACATTAGCAACATCAGACATCGCACTAAACAGCATTCTAGGGACAAACATGCGATATCCCACATTGACTGATTCAAATGGCGGTATTATTCTGCATACATTTTTTAACTTCTACACTATCTATTTTTTATATTTCACTTTCTTAGGGCTTTTAAATCGATGTAACATAGACATTTTGAACGAAAAATCAAATCATTCATGCATTACCTCCCAAATGTAAACATTTGAAGATAGCGGTTCATAGTACTTATTTTACTCTTTCTGATGCAGCTCTGCATGTTGTACGAACTTGCTACGTTAACTGTTGGTGTCCCCCACCCCGTACACATCGGTGTCTCCCAAGAGCATATTTTACGTTTACTGTCCTGGCGCGCATTATCCCGAAACAGAAGCTTCTATGACTGTTGTGGCAACCCTCGTATTTTCTGTTCTATTCCATAGGTTTATCTCTTCTACTTTTGTCAACAGAACAGTACCTTGTTCCGCGGGTCGGAGTGCACTCATTTTAAAACCTCATCTGCTGCGTTGAGTATTCTGAGCAGACTAGAAAAAGAGATTTTCTTATGTTCACGAAGAAAGGAAGTAGAAAGGTGAATGAATAAGAGGAAGGCACACAAGTAATCTCATGGCGAAGTGAGGAAGGTTTTTCGGAGATGCACTCTATATAACTGGATTTCTAGAGAGTGCAAAATATGAAATCTGAAAGCCACGTCAACCACATTTTTCTGGAGAATGAATGGTTTGGATGTAGGGAGTCTAAAATATACATTTTTGAGATGATTATGGAAAGATGAATTTGTAAAGCTATTGAGGGAAATTGTCAGTTAGTGATATGAATAAAATTTGAGTATTGATACAAAGTTAGCAAACATTTTTTCATTTTTATGTCTTTTTAAAAGTATAAACACGAATTTGGTGAAAACATATTCCTAAATAATATTGTTCACTAATAATTTCAGTTGTTAGATAAATTTAAAAGAGTTAAGAAAGTGAAATATAATAATGCAGATTTCAGAAATTAAAAAATGTATGAAAAATAATACCGTCTTCAAAATCAAAGAATGTGAGATATCGCATGATTGTCACCAGCATGCCACTGGAAAAGTGTCAGGCCCTGGGAAAGGCATCAGTTGATGTCATTGCATGGCCTTTGACCGGGAGGTGTTCGGGTTCGCGTCCCGACGGTGGCAGGATTTTGACTGGAGTACGTGACAAACGAACTGAAAAAAAAATTAAAAATAATTTTTTTCAATATAGGAGACGTATAAATTGTATATTTCCGTCAAAATCTCGACATAAATTTTTCCATCTTTACCTAATATTATATGAATTCTGCGTGTAATTTTACATGAAGCTCAATTGACATATAATAATTCATAATGGGTATAAGGGAACGGATATGACGGAAATAACTTTTTAAGAAATAATATTCCTCCCTTTCAACGCTTTCGTGTTTTCTTCCCCTTTCGGGTTTCATTAATTAAGACATTTTCATAAGTTTCATATTTGAAAGTCCTTCGGGCGATTCTTCCTGACATAAGGCACCAATCGTCTTCAAGGAGCGTTTTCAAAGAAGGCTAATTTACGTCCGCTCCCCCACTTTTGTTTGATTAACCCGACCACTTCCTGTAATCTTTCATCTGCCGCCTCCTTACCCTCCGCTCACCTCCATTGAATCCGCAATTCCACCGCGTAGTTGTCCCATTACCCACCCGGAGCGCTACGACATTTCGTGGAGCGTCGGACCCCAGCCCCATCCGGTGACCTGCCTCGCCGATATGATAATTACAGGCATCCGCCGCTAGGGGCGGTAACATTAAAAAGCTCATTTGCTCTGGAAGTATATGCCAATTGCTTTTTGAGAACTTGAGTCGTTCAACTTTTCTCGCCAGACATACTCACTTCTATATCTTTTCTCTCGTTTAACGTTCTACTATCTACTATCTCTCCCCTCATTGCTCACTCTTTCCCACAGTCATTTTCTTGGTCTGTTTCGGATGGTGATGTAGTACAGGGAATAAGTTTGGAAAAATCCACGTTCTTGCTTTACTAGAAGAGCCTTTCTACAACTCAATATAATAGGCGCGGCATTATTTTGAGAATGCTGGATCAATCAACTTCCCGCCTCGGGAATGTCATTAGAGGTAAGATAAGCGCAAAATGATCACGACCATTCCGTAGCTTGTTGATTAATAGATTCATAATTTCGTGTTTCCGGGCACGTCTACTTCTAAGGATATTAGTCCCGTTAGTGTTGTGCATGTTTCATCGCGGAAGGGGGTTGTGATCTTTCCCGTTTGCTGGCGAGATCCGGCTCCGACCTACGTGATCTGGAGATTTTTCCCCACCATGCATCTTGCGGGGCACCGCCCCAGCTGGAGAAAGTTCTTGGCTTTCGCCCGGTCTGTGTACCTGCGTGGTGCATGCACGTAGTATATGGGTGGTAAGAAAGGGATGGGGACAGGATAAAGAAGCGGAAGAAAAGATCGTGTGCGGTCCTTGGCTCGTTTGTTAGGTTACTGCTCCGGCATTCTTCAGGAGTTGATCGAAGAGCCACGAATTACTATCGAACAAAGCAAACAGCTGCTAGAATTATTTCCAGACAGTGGCTGACTTCATATTAGCTCTCTGCCTTGGTCGAGGCTCGAATTCGCGGACCTCGCGGCCAGAAGAATCAGTTTTCACGAGCCACCTCATTCGATTTTTCTTAGGCGTAGTGCACCAATATCTTTCTGGAATTGATTGGCGGAAAATAGATTCGAGGTATCAGGACAACCGATATCTAGAATTTTCAGCAACACAGTTCCTTCTTCGGTCCCACTACTTACCGGTGCCGAGAATACTACACCGTGCTCAAGTCACACGGTGTACAAAGTTTAACTTTTTAACTAGAAATTACGTACGTTAATGTACCCGTATTTCACCACATTTCTTATTAGGAGTTATTTCTGGCGGCTTTACGAAGCGGCCCATTTGGAGGCGGATTGCCTGGCATATATTATGGGTATCCCCAACGCCATGCAATAATATGAACCCATTTGTTTTCTGACTCTCGGCCAGTACGATGTGACTCGTCGTGCCCTTAATGCTTTTCTCATCCAATGGTTCTCCCTCCGTATTACTCTCTCTATCTCTCTTTCTTTCTTTTCTCTCGTACCATATTCCTATTCATTTACTCTCTAACTCGCACCATCACTCACTTTATCTCGGTCACTCACTCAGTTTCTCTCTCACTCTCGCACGGCACTAGAGCAATTGTCACAGTTACCATAACACTCGCATACTCGCATTACTGTCAAGTTTATTCACAAATAATGGATGTGGGGGATAAGAAGTGAACTCAGAGCCAGCCTTATGGATCGATACGGTGATACTATAGACAAAAACATTTTAGGCGATCCGATGGTCATGTAGAAAATATTACTTTGGCGATCGTTGAGAAATTGATTGAAGGAAACCATGGGAATGAACTTTTAAGTGATGGAGACCTTTAAAATTTTCTTCTAGGCAATTATACACAAAACGTACAGGAGTGTTGAAAACTGAAAGGACTGAAAAGAGGCAGCTTTCGAATCATACCTATGGTCTGCGCATGCAGTGCAAACGAGGTGAATGGCAGTTCCTGGATGGATGGGAACCGAGCACCGAGGACTGAGGCGAGTGGAGATAATATTATGTGAGAGGCGTGGGAACAGCCGCAGTTGCGGCGTGGAGATAATTCTCTGTATAGAATGTCCCTTTCCCTCATGTGGCATTCAACTCAGTTTCGGTTTCAATGCTCGATTCACGACCGTTATGCTTGTTCTGTTTTGTTCAACATTATCGTCTTTTTTTGTTTCTAAAATTTTTAATAATCTTGTATCATTCATAGAGCAATAATTTGGTAAAACGCGAGAAACTTTTAAATATTTCATATGAAGCTGCGTTAGTTTCATTTTTATACAAATTAATCAATCAACAAAGATCAGTTTCATAAAGTTCCAAATAAACGATGGCAATGTGATATGTATAATTGCAATGTATCGGGTAGGCTCTATGGTCAACGATTGAGAAATTAAAATATTGGGTTTTAACTGATTGAATTGGCGTTACAAACATTGTTACGCAGTTCGTTTCCAACAGATATTCCACCGATTGAAGTGTTAATTAGTGTATTTCTTTAAATATTACTTCTTACACAACAGTTATTCTTGAAATATTACCTACATACAATTACAAGTTAAAAGCGCGACTATCCATTAACGACCGTTAATCCATTTTCTAGATAGCTTGGCGAATAACTGTAAACCTAGTAAAGTACCCTGTTACAATTGGCGTAGTAATGTCACAAATTTGATGTTGGAGAAAGTAATTTCCGGACATTAAAACAAAAGCTTCCGAGGGGCTTTCTAGGGGTATAATTACAATAAATGCCAACTGGTCCGTTAACATTTATTGCAGACTTTGCGGATTGTGACAACGACCATTCATGAAATGTCACTGCAAGGCAGCTGAATGTTTCGAAGAGAGGAGACAGGGAAACTCTGGGCAGGTGCCCTTAGCGACTCTAAGGGAAAATTATTATGGTAAACCCACATAATAGGAACGACCAGAAACACACATACACACACACACACACACACACACACACACACATATATATATATATATATATATATATAT
>BOPP01000208.1:225911-242591 GCA_017312745.1 Gryllus bimaculatus
GTCTGGGATTTAATACGAATCCGACGAGAAATATAAACCAGTAAATCCTTGATAAATGGCTCTGTGATGGACAATTAACTATCTAAAAGTAAAAGATTGATAAAGCGTTGATAGTTGTTTTAGAATTTGAAATTTTGGTAAGTCTTGGAGTTGTTGTGCCGTTCGAGGCGGATCTTCGACGCTAACTAGACAGCTGAGACGGAATCGAGCATTGTTTGGAAGATTTTTCTAGCGGACAGATGTTCTGATCGGTAGTTTTCCATTGTTTCCCCGATCAATGCCAGGCGAGTGCCAGAGCAGTTCTCTTACAAACGGATTACGCACCAGCTTACGTTTCTCACCATTGTACTCTCATATTCCGTTACTACATTTTACTCTGACATTCACTCTACTACCACACATACCATGCACCCTGTCGGCTGTTTATTCGCTTGTGCGGTGCACCAATTGGAGAATATACAGGAGGGAGATGCCCTCAACCTGACGTAAGAGTGGGCGTCAAAAGTTAAATTTCATCGTCAACGATGAAACCACCTCCTTCCGGGATGTAAGTTACACATTACTTTAGGAAATAATGTTTTCAGTAGTGGGGCGAAAGAAAAAAACCACTCGCACACTCGAAATATTAAAACGGGTGTCCCCCTTCCTCTTCGTCTTGATAGTGGCGACCTAATATTCCAAAATTCCTGCGATTTAATATCCCTCGGAGTGGCCGCGTGCATCAGGCGTTCATATTGCGGCTCAGCGCAGACTCCGGGAATCTGTTCACGTCAGCCCCAGCGGCCGCGCCCCTCGCCCGCGGAGCGCGGAGTCTGCGCCCCTCCGCCGCCGCCCTCGCCGCCGCCGCACACGCTCGCCCCGAAGCCCAAAGAACGGGGACACAAGCCCTTCAATCGAGGTTACAAGGATGGGTTTTCGTTGGCCGAATGTATAATGGACATGTTCGAGACGGTTGGTCCCCAACGTCAAAGAACGTGGCCAAAATCCCTTCATTCGTCGTTAAAATGCGTGTTTGATGGCCGAATGCTAAGTAGACTCATACGAGACTGTTGAACCTCAATATCAAAGAACCTGACCAAAATCATTTCAGTAGAGATTGCAATGATGCGTGTTTTATGACCGAATTTTTAGGAGATTCATACGAGACGGTTGGACCTCAAAGTCAAAGAACGTGGCCAAAATCCCTTCATTCGAGGTCAAAATGATGCGTGTTTGATGGCTGAATGTTTGGTGTACACACACGAGACGGTAGGTCCCGACTGTCAAAGAGCGACGCCAAAATTCTTCCTACGCCGTTGGGACGATGATGATTTAGTGAGAACACACGATCCGGTTCGTGTGGATTCATTTTCAGTCGAAGGCTCGGGCGCAAGTGACCGAATCTTTCTGCACCAGAGTAGTGGTACACTATATGCAACTACGCCACCGACTACATTCGTCTTCCACTAAGTATCTATAGCCACATGAAATTATAGCGAAAACGTAACAAAAATGCTTGTGAAAGCAAGACAGCTATATTTAATGTCATTAAATATATATTTTAAGAACATTTAACACTCCATTTACGTTAATTCCTTAAAAAAATATATTGAAGACCATATGCACTAGTCATTTTATCCATTTCTTATGAAATGCTTCTGACATAATTTTCTGCTACTATTCCTTTTAGGATTATTTAAATTGGAGATTTTGTAGAGATTTTAGAACATAAAGTGACAAATCGACAATGTTGGCCCATTTGTCAGTTGGTGTATCTATACATAACACTAGAACCTAAACCGTACGTAATTTTAATCACTGAAATACGATGAAAATTATTGCTTGTAATTTTATGATTAATATATTTTATTGTCATTTGGTAAAATAGTTTGGTAGTATTTACTGAATATATGTACATGAAGATGCGAACAATTAGTTCGTTAAATGTACTTGCAATATAAATCTTGTAATTTTAATAATTAAAATGAGATGAAATACAGTTGACTGGTTTACCGCACTTTACCACTGATTGTAGTGAAACATAAGATACTGAAAATAACGAAATAAATTTCTACTTTTGAGAAGATTTCTGCCACTCGGGACCATTGTGCGCAGGCATGATCTGCCACCACCAACCAATGACTGCGCAGCAGGGACCCCGCTCTTTTTCTAGTGGCCTTTGCGCGTCGACTTCCTTCCACCTACTCCTCAGATCTTATCGCGTCTTCGTGACCTTTCCGAACACTGCCTTTCCCCAGACCCATTTCACGTTTGTCTCAATCTCCTTGGAGTCACGTGAAGTAGATGGATTAAGTAATCTTGTTTGGTTGCAGCTCAAAGCTTCTTCCAATACCTTGCAGTCTCATCTCTCTCTCCCTGTCTCTTCTCACACACACACACATTCTGGATCTCATTGCGGTTCACAAGTCTTCCTGAAAGACCATCGTTTTCTGGGTCAACTTTGTTGGTCACCATCTTCATAGAGAGAAATTCAGTTTTCTTGATGTCCACCACTTTACGATTCATCTTGTTCTATCACCGCACCATATCTCGCACAACCTGTTTCCAGATGTTATAGAAGAAGAATTTTCATTACCTTTTGAGAAAGATGCCGTTTTCTCGAACAATTTTATGTTTGTATCGATTTTTCCTTGCTTCTTGGGTTGACATTTGGTTCTTCCTGCCGATGCAACGTGATGTTTCATCAGCTGCATTTTATCTTATCCATGTGCATGTTGCATTGCTTGAAATTTCTGGTAAAACTGCGAAACATTTCTGTCACAATAACAATTTTCGCGTAATTACAGATTATATGATAAAGTTGAAGTTTTTACTAATAACTCTAGGAATAACTAGGTGAAAACCGTTGCGATTTTCCTTGAGGTTATGACTGTTACCTCCACAAATTTGCAGTTCCCTCTCTCTTTTTCTCTCCCTGAAACTTGTCGCTAGAACTTCGAGTTGATTCTGGCAAGCCATAGTTTTTTTGATTTAATGTTTTATTCAATCGAAGTTACATTCAAGTGAAGATACACATATACAGAGATAGATGCAAATTCATGTTCCATTCATATATCTTTTCAACTTTGACTCTACTTCATAGAATCAGATGTTATGTGAGAGAAGACAAACCTATTACGAGTATGCAGTCTGATATTACTTTCAAAACACACCAAATTTATTTTGTTTAAATAATATTGCAGAAAGTGTCCTTTACTTGCCGTAAGTGTACTGACACGAACTGACTCATTTTCCTACAGAAAGAAAGCATATGAAAAAAATATTTATGAACTCATTGGTTACCACACATATTGTGTGTACATTTGACAGACATTTAACAGCCATGCGTTTTACCACATTGCTTGGGGAGCACTTATGTTGAGGGAAAGTCCTCGAAATATGTGTGTGGGAAAGTAAAATCTGTATGTAGTGTAAATACATTTTTATTGTGGAAGATTACTTCTTTAGACACATCCATCGAAATATTTCTTCTAACCAAAATTCATCGACTACCTCCACTTTCCCACTTCTTCCCGCAAAGTCAGCGTCCACGTTCTCACGGTCGAGGAGGTTTCATCCTCGGACGCGTGTGTGACGTCGCGATGTCCTCACCCCTCCTCAGCTCGGCGCCGTCGACGCGGACGGGCCCGAGAGACCAACGCGAGGGGATACTTCTCGCCGCCGCCGCCGGGACCGGACGGCGCGCAGGGCCAGCGGCTTTTTCTCCTCGCTTCGCCAGCGCCCCCGTCCGCGGCCGGGCTCGCTCGTCGCTTCCGTCGCCCGACTTGGCGGCGGCGTTTCCCTTGACGACCGCCGCCCGGAAGGTCGTACCCTTTGTGGCATTAAAGGGAAAATAGACAAAAAATTTGGGTTGTTTTTATTGTGCGACTACATACTCTTTACGTCTTCACTTAGTCACATTTAAGTCGTATCATGGAACGCGTTTTCGTATCGTTGTCTCAAACGCATCTACACATGCTGGGAGACCGGTCTGGAGCTTAGAGCTTGTCACGGCTGGGGCAGTGTCTCGGTGGTGGGAGATACCTGATTGGGAAAAACCCGCAATCCGGCTGTAGGTCGGCGCGGATTTCGTCAATCACAGCGGGAGATCATCGCACCTCCCGCAGTGAAATCACATGCGCGAGCACTATACCGACTAATGACCTCGTTAGTTGACCGGGCACGGAATGCACTGAACAACCAACCAAGCACCGAACGCTTTTGAAACCTTCGAGTACATTCAGACGATGTCTACGCACACACAATTGGTTCCCCGACCCCCCCAACGGTTATGCTCTACAAGGGCCAAGGGATTGTTTGAACATTTTGTCGCAGACCCCCTTCCCCTTTTGCCTTCAGTGTTATAGCCGTTGCCACTCACATTACTTACTAAAGATATTTTTAATTTTACTTCAATAAACAAATAATCTCGTTAGAAGATAAATATGCCGGCAGTTGCATTATGTTGGACACTTATTACCAAAACTGCACATAAAAATTAAAGCAAAAAATATCATAACCGTGTGTGGTGATTTAATGTAAATAAAAATGCAATAGCTTGGGTTCATGCGGGACCTTTTCAACTGCCGTGGACCCTCGGATTTACATTAAAACTATTGTCCTTTGATTAGTTCAAATCGACTCCGAGCGAATTTGATTACATCCACTTTAGGGGCGACTGCTTTCTAGAGTTCGTCAAAGTTCCTAGTAGTACGTATAAGATCGTCTCGTACTTTATTAGGTGTGCTTACTATTATTTAACTCACCGATTGCGATTATTTCAGCGTACTTAGAATCCTAATTTCTTTACTCATTACTTTTAGCATTTGAAAGGTCATTGCTTTATGTTTCCAGTTTGCTTCCATCTCATGTCCGGTGACAGAGCCAGGAGAATTTGTTAACTCGTAGTATTGTAGTAATTTACAAAGATGTCGATAAATAATAGTATGTCGTTAATTTTTTCTTAAAAGGATCTACTCCCAATTCCATTAAGTCTCGTTTGGAGACATGCAATTGTTTCTTTCTTTTGAAGCAACTTACTTGTTACTTTAATCACTAAATACTCATTATGTATTTAGAAGCCTGAGTTGTATTTATTGATTGTACTTATTTCTCGCATCTCCATTATAAAGTGCCAGTTCTAGAGCTTAAACCAAATGTTTTTCTGCTGTATGTAGTATTACCTCAAATCGGAGTTCCGTATCGTATAGAAACGTTACCATAAGCATAGTATTGCTTAAACAGACCTTTGTATTCGTTTCTTTTTAATTACTGTTCGTTAACTCATTCACCTTAATAAGTTCAATTTCGAAGTTTTGTGTAAAATACTCACAATTTCTTAACAACTTGCACTCATGCTCCTTAAATCATTGATACCAAGGTTGCCACTCATAGGTGCCATTGGAATGTTTACAATTACCATGTTATAGTAACCTATTTAGCTAGTTTATTACAAACTGGTAGTAGAAAGATAATTATAGCTACTATCGGATGGATCGCTGTTGGTGAGCTTCTCTGATGTCATGAAAACAAAGAGCGATGTGCTATTATAGGGATTCAGCTCTAAGTCACAGTCCGAAAACTACTTTGATTTAAATAGAAAACGCAAGCCAAACCGTTACACGCCACACGATAGTGAGTAACGTATTTCCTTCGCCGTGTGAAGCAACCGCTGTCCAAGAACTTTTCCAATTTCCCCCTTTGTACTTCCGGCCTCTCTGTCTTTTCCTGAGGCCGCCCGCGCGTCTCCTGAGCCCTCACCGCCGAGCGATGGCCCGCCGCCCCTCGCCCCTGCGGCTCTCAAGAAATGGGAAAATAGTTGGTCGGGAAGCCCAAGAAACGAACGGAGGCAAACGGGCAAGAGCTTCGCGCGGTCGAGTCTCATATTTCTTCTTTCGCGTTCTGATTAGTGCAAGAGCCCTCCTCACAAGTCTCTAAATGAAATTGTATTCTTGTTCGTTCCTTTGATTTAAAAAGGATTGCACATCGTAAATATATTGCGAATTTTGTGAAATATAAAATATAATATCAGAAGACAGAACTTTTAGAGGTTTCTAATACGTCACTTTAATGAAGGTTAAAACTTATGTAGTATGGAACATCACTTTTTTAATATACAAATGAAGCTTCTGATAAGTATTTTAAAAAAATTGAAACGTAATTTTGAAATGAATCTATTTAAAATGTTTGATTTATAAACACATGAACGTGACTATTAGTACACAATAAATTAGGAAAAATGTCGATGGTTTATATAAATTATTATCACTTTATTGATCTTATGCAAACATGAAATTTAATTAATGTAATGGCTTTTATAATAATATTCAGTGAGTAAGTCTTCTTTGATTTCATGCTAATACCATTACCAAAATTATTTTATTTCAGAGTAACAGAGTACGTTAATTTACCGCTGGTCTTGCAAAGAAGTTGGTTTCTTTTTTTACAAACAGTTGTTACTTTAATATTTTTTACATTGAAATAGTACACAAATTAAAGTAAAGTTCTGTCTTGAAATACGTGTAATAGTGGTATATACAGTTTAAACATAATTATTTTAATTTGGGCTGTAGCATAGTAGTTTCATTTTTTACAATATGAAATTAAGGATTTACTATTTACATAAACAATTACGTCGATGTTACATCAAATATATTACTATTGGTTGTTATTAATGATTACGAACTTCGGAATGTGTTGTTAGGCATCGAAGAAGAGCAGAAAATCAGAAATCTTGGTGTTTGTGCCGCCCCATCAACTTCTGAGAGAAGTGGAGGCGAGTCTCTTTCCAAAGCGGGCAGCGACCTGAAAGAGTCCATAGGGTGTAGAGAGAAATGGCGACGGCGTCGGTGATAGAGAGGGCAACAGTCTCGACGAATCCTCGAAAAGGTCAACACAATATCATTGGCAGGAATAGCTATTGCGACAGTAAAAGCCCCGAGGACATTGGCGATAATGGAAATCATACAGTCAGACGATGACAAAGGAGACTTACAACGATGACTATGACGTCTATGACATTGGCTATGATGATGACAATAATGACGGCAAAGATGTCAATGATGGCGATGACGGTGCCGACAATCGAAATGATTATGTCAGTGACGAAGGCGATGATATCCACGATGAGAATGACGATGATGACAATAACGATTATAATGATAATGGCGATGACATTGACGACGATGATGATGACGCTGGCCATCACGATGATAATAACGACTACGACTATGAAAATAACGATGAGAATGACGACGATGACTGATGACGATGGCAGTAACGACGATGGCAGTAACCGCGATGGCAATGACGTCGATGAGAATGGCGATAACCAGACGAAGGCCACGGTTATGGCGGTGGGGGTTTTCGAAGTCGATGGAGCGGAGGCAGCACCGAAGCTTCCCTTTAATTCCCTTCTCCTGCAAAAATACTCCCAATTTCTGTGGGCAGCGACCCCGGACCATTCTTCCTTGTTTCCTCCGGCGCCGCCGCCCGCCTCTTTCGCCCCCCGCGGGCCAATAACGTCGCTCAGCGCCGCGTCGTGCGTCGTAGCGGCTCAGTGGGCGCAGGGGGGAGGGTGGTGCGGGCGATGCCGGATCGGATTTCGGGTGGGCGATTCGGCGGACGACGTTTGCTACGTACACCGCCGAAGGGCAGCTAGGAAAGACTCGCAGAGGCTGAAACGGAAGTCCGCTCTGCGCTCTGCAGATTCAACCCGTATTTTGATATTCCGATTTACGTGCATATATAATACGAGTCTTCTTGTAAGTCGTAGCTAGTTCGATATATTTCCAGAATAACAAAAATGTCTGGTCATACGTTGAAAGTCCTATTTGAATCTGTAACAGATGTCTTCTCTGAGTGTATCAGCTTTGGCGACTCTACATTTAGTGTGCTAGAGACTGTGCTCTTAACATGAAAATAAATCAGCAATCATATGTGAAAATTGAAGTCCGTAGCGTTAGAAATTTTCAACCCGTGCCATGTCGAGCGACGAAAATCATTGCCTGTCTTATCCTAGAGTTATACGCTGATTAGAATCCGTCAGGTAGTTATTATCGACCTGCCGCGTAGTGAACAAGATGTAGTACACATGGACATAACCCTCCCGGCCGATGGAATGCTTCTTATCGTTATCAAGATGTAAAAAAATATATAATGTATTCCTTTTATGGCTAAAAAGACAGTTTAAAAAATTCTTCAACATATCCTATTTGCTGAAACCTGTTCCGAAAACGAATTTGATACTAGCTCGTACTGGTATTCGAATAACAGTTTAGTAACGTTCAATTCTGTGTAATGATGGATCCCTATTCCTGCTAATGTTTTTCTCACATAACGTGGTTTTCAATACTTATTCAAAAGGTCCTCCTATCTTTTGTTCGAAATGTACGCCAATAAGAAATTGAATATCGGTTCTCAATCCCCAGTGTCTGTCTTCGTCTCCATTGTCATCATAGCTGACATTGCTACATCGATTTTATATTGCAGTTTTTCGATATTTACATTTGCAGACTCACAAACTAACAGAGCTCATATCAAGTTAATCAGTCAATTTATATTTATTTTAACGACTTTTTTTATAAAACTACTTATTTTTTAGAACCTATTTCCCCATACATCATGCAATATCTCCTTTTCTACGATATTCCCAGTTCTTTCTTTTGCTTTTTCTCCCCTCTCTTTCTACTACATTACCGTTCCATTTAAACTCGCTCAACATTATAATGGCAGTCTGACTGTGTCCTCAATTTCTGCACTTGCCTTAATCGTTACGACTTTCCTTCCAATACTTACGTTAGCGCCCCACGCGGTAATCACGAAAGCGCCACATCACCTCAAGTGCCCTTCAGCGTGAAACTTGGGGGAACACGACACGATTTCAAACGGCCAAGAAAGACGTTCGTGACGTATAAGCTGAGTACTTTTTAGCGAAAAATTTTCAATTCCACGGAATGACTGCTTCCGGTCATAAGCTTCCAGCAGTTTTCAGAGCAGTAGCTCCCATTTCGCTGGATGCTTTTACGGTTGACGCGAGTGGAGAAACTTTTATGCGGTAAAAGAAAGGGATTTGGTAACAATTGTACATTTTACAAATGCTTATTCACTATTTTCTTAAGGCGTCGATCATTCACTCACTATTCGCTTGACGTATAACTGAAGAATAAATAATTTAGGTTATAACGTCTCAGGAATTAAGAATTACATTTTCCTTTTTCTGGTTCCAGTTTAACTTCTTCTCATTTTGAAGCACCAGTTGAAAACTATTCAATACTCCGACCTTGAATTACCATTTAAAACTATAGGACCGCCTCTTGTGACAAATATAGTAAATGTTACAGTAATTAAATTGTCACTGTGATGTAGTATCAAAAATATACTCGCCTATTTGTATATTTATCACCATCACCAAATCGTAAACTTCATTTTCCTTAAAGTTTTATTCAACGTAATATGATAGTTCGTTTTGGTTAGAGAAAAAAAAACACTCAAAACTATACCTCCACCCTACCTGCAAAAAACAGAAAAGGCACTTAAACACAACAAATACCGTCAAATCCTAAATACAGAAAAATCTCTGAAAATAATAAGTAAATTTATAAAATAATAAGTAGTTTTTCTCAATCAGATGTGTCTGTCTTTTAAGATGACTGCAACCAATCTCCAATTTGAAGACAAACAACACTAGTAAGTGACTTTGAAAATGGTGTTTATTTACAAGTAGAGCCCGGATGTTTGGCAAAATTCCTTTTTATAATGGTTACGATTTTAAGACTTTTAACAATAGGAATCATTTAATTGTACGTCTGGAGTTGTTTTAGTAGATTTTAATTTTGTCTTTTTTTGCTTATTTTACTTTCCTATGTCTATTGTTGGCATTTCCCCTTCTTTGTGCATTTTCTTCCTTATTTGTGGCCTTTCTTTTGCCTATTTCAATGTTATTTTCCCTTTTCCCCCTTCTGGCACCAATCGCTATCAAGTTGGAAAGATAGATGCTATGCTGGACAACATGAAGGAAGGTTGTGAATTGTCGTACTGTAGACACGGAGACACCAGTGTCAGATTGTGTTAAAAGTCTAAAAGGGAAAGGAAGATGATGCCAGTGAAGATTTTTGATATTTTTTATTGATGATTATAGATTTGTTCGCCCACGATATATCTCATCCTACGTTTGTGTCCGGCTTTTGATCCCTTTTGAGGACGGAGCTGTCTATAGATGATTCTACCCTTCTCTGTTCCTTCCTGTTCTATCTTCTCTTTTGGCGATTACACAAGTGCGAAGAAGGAAATCTACAGTTCCATTTTCAGTCCTACCATTCCAAAATTCAAAAGGGAGTCCACAATTGCATTTCGTAGGCAGTGTCGCGAGGAATATAAATTCGTAGTCAATCGGATGGTCAAGGCGATCAAGGTTACAAAAAAACGTATTTTCCTTCCACGTTTGAGCTAATGTAAATTTTGTAATGTAAAATATCCTACTTTAGCCACAATAAATACTTTTTTGCATGCTTTTTTGCTCACCAATTTTAGGTAAAATTAATGCCTGAACTTCCGGAATCTATTGAAAAAATACTTTTAAATGAAAGAATTTTGGTTTTAAAGAATTTTTCAGTAACTAAAAATGAAGATTTTCTGTTAATTAAACGTCTGTCGTGTTTAAACGTTTTAATTAACCACAGTCATGTAAGCAACCTTTTACTTATATTATTTTTATTTTCATTAAATATCTAAACGAGATGGCACAAATTTTCGATAAAAGTTGCCCACTCATGGTTATTAGAAGTATGGCAAAGCGTCTATCATTACTACCTCTCGATCTCAAAGGCATTCGTGTCAATAAATTAATCTTTACTAATATACTCGAAGAAAAATTTTCTCCTCTGCCTTTTCCTTTTTACCTTTCACCTCTCCCCCACCAGCCTCCCTTTTTCAATCTCCGCACCAATTACTATTCGCTTTTACATTTCAATTAATTGTACAGTTACAATAACATATTTTAGGAAGTTTATTGGATTTTAGTATTCATAGCCACCACAAATGACGTAGCAAAGATTACAAAAGGACTGTGGTGATTCAGATAATTGTTTATTTACACTCGTGCATCTTGAAATCAAGTTGCAATAAAAAATTTAAACAACGAAAGTGAGACTTGGCTAATATAAAGTGTCACATTACCGAGGAGTCATTATTACAACATTCGTAAGTAATAAAGGACATTTCAGTTTAATGTAATTACATATTCCCGTTGGGCGTTAATTTTGCTACGGGAGCAAAGCACAACGGCTGTGTACCTGCGACGGGCGAGGTGCGCGGAGCGCCTACGCGCTGAGGGAACCAGGGGCGGGAGGCGGTGCTTCGCGTGTTTTGCCAGCGAAATGCACGGCCGGGTTATTAGGTGCGCAGGACCCCGAGCGACGGGACGGCTGGGGGGAGGGGGGAGGCGAGAGTAATAGAGGTGTTTAATGAGGGCCCGAAAGCGGAGGGGCGAGTCGAAATAGAGAGCGGTAGATCAAGGCGTATCGAGGCGGGACGAGGAAGGACTTGGAGGGACGAGAAAGAGAAGAGGAGAGGCGAGAAAGAGACAAAGAGGGGACGTTGATAGAATGTAGAGGATGGGGCGTGGAGGTGACAAGGAGGGACTTGGAAGGAACGAGGAGGGGACATGGAAGGGTCGTGGAGGGGACTTGGAAGGGACGAGGAGGGGAGATGGGAAGGGCTAGGAGAGGATGCGTAGGGGACGAGGATGGGGCGTGGGGATGGCGAGGAGGGAACGTGGTGGGGACGTGTAGGGAATGAGGAGAGACGAGGAGGGGCGAGACCGAATGTGAGGAAATGCGAAATGACCAGCCTGGGGAGGATGAAGGGGTAAAGCGGGGAGAGTACTGGAGGCGAGGGAGTGGAGATGGGGGTGGGAGGCGCCCGGAGTGGGAGAGAGCGCCGCATCGCCTCACGCCGTCGGCAGATTAACTTGTTGATCTCCGCCCGAGCTGCCACCGCCGCCGCTGCCGCACGCTCGGGAGGAAGCTCTCGGCTGGCGAAGTGTTGACGCCCACGCCCCCTCGCGTTGCCGCTGTCCCTCTGTTTCCTCCGGGGCACAATTTGCTTGGGCTCCGGGGCACAATTATCACGCTGTATAATTAGAAACAGTTCATATTTTACTTACTATATCTTTGGCACATAGCAATTTGCATTTCTATTCTACTTACAAGTGTTTCTTAGTGATACACCGCGTGCCACAGATTCTTTGCATTCATTTCCTCGCTGCAGTATTTATATTTTAGACTTGAAATTTTAAAATCCACGTTAAACTTTCGGTGATTTTTTTCTCTTTCTTAGTTACACGAGGTTTATTCCAGTTTTGTGTTGTGAGTCAATACTTTTAAAACACGTATATAATATTATAACTATTATTAATATTATTGTTATTATTATCATTGAATTTTTTGGCAATTGGAGATTTTGGAAATGCTTACTAGAAAACTTTATAATTTGTATAAACTTTTCTTTTAAACTCTTCAAATCTGTAGACCACACACTATGTCTTATTTTTCTGCAATTAAATTCATTTACTATTTTACTCGTCCTTTCTTCCCATAATACTATGGTTGACTTGTTTTGCGTCCCCATGCCATCCTGTTGAGGTCTCCCAGCAGGTCGCCTGTAAGATGTGATGACAGCCTAGGTTTACTGGAGGATTAGCCCTCTCGCCGGCTTGAGGTCCCGTAACGGCGACGAAGGCCTTGAAGTTTGAGAACTTTGTGCGAACGCAAGATGTGCTTAACGGTCTCGCCTCTGGGAGCCTGCCGGTGAAAATCCCCGCTGGAGGCTTGGGAATGAAAGATGAACTTTATAATATTAAAGAAGATTCTTGTTATTAAGTAATTTTTTTCTGAAAATTTGGAGGGGAGCAAGTCATTTAGAATTTTGAGAGAAATGTCTTCTTCTTCACTTCAAGAAGTTAGCACACGTGCCTGTTCCGGCTAATAATATTCTTTCTCTCTTTGCGAGAAATGCGGTCGTATATATTTCTTCGAAAAAATGATAGAATATTTTAGGTAAATTGTAAATAAAGTTTACTCTGATTAGTTTATAACACTTTTTTTCTCTATTGAAATAATTTCTTTTGCGAGAATTAATGATTATCTATAATAATATGCGTTGACATATTTCTTATCTCTTCCACTGCCTATTTTTAAACTTCTTATGCTTCAAAATAATTCCAAAACTAAAAGTAAAAGCTGTTCAGCCTGCTGACAACCACATATTTTTTCTAAATTTCGAAATTTTCATAATCCGAAATGCTTCAGTAAACACCTTCAAAATGGAAATTTCTAAACTACGTTGTTCTGGAAACTGTAGTCTAGAAAAAGCACACATAATATCTGTTTTTTAATATAAGAGTTTTAGTAAAAACAGTAAAAATATTTAATAAATACGAAGGAAAATGTTGTTTTGAAGTGAAGACTGTCGATTCACTTGCATTTACTACCCTTCTTTACCTAATACCGCTAAACAGATAAGTGACTTAGGAAAACTGCGTCTATTTTCTCCTTGATGAGTTTTAGAAATAACCATTCATACCTTTAATTTTTAGACTTAAACAAAATAAATTAATAATTTATTTAATTGCTATGATTCGAATTGAATATCTGTTCCTTAGATTATCCATTACCTTTAAGCCCTTCTGGCAGAAAGCATGGAGTGTAAAACACATTATGTCACCGCCAGGCAAACGGATAGGCGTAGTAACACTTTACATTAGTACTCACCTTGTGGATTTGAATTATTCATCGCCTTGCGGATTTTCAATAGGTGCGCGCGTAATTGTTACAATCAAGGAGATGTCTACCGTGTGCTGTAGTATATGATGCTGTTCTAAGTCGATCATATCAGTCATAATTTCTATTTTAACTGAAATAAATATCCTGATACAAAACACTCTCTTCGCAGATTACGTTTTTTCAGCGACCGAAAAACAGAACTTTAGAAAAGTTAGAATTCGTTTAGAAATACTTCTCTCTAATATTTTGTAAGTATTATGTATAAAAATATATACGAGTATCTATAAAATATGCGATATCGAACTGATCTCAAATTAATTTGAGCGGATTCTCTTATTTTTTATTATTTTAAAGTATGTGATTTATTTTTATAATACGCTTTGGATACTAGGTTTTCAAGCGCCTCTCTATATTCAAAATGTATCAATGGAACTTGAAATTTAGCACAAAGTAATCAATTGATTAAAATAAGTAGTAATAGCAGTAGCATTTTCATACGAGTTATTTGATTTCCATCATATCAAGCAAATAAAATACAAAATATACCCATTTCACAGATCTCTTCTATGCTAAAAGCCGTATCAATGTCATAACAGAATGAAATGAAAATTACAACTTGAAATAAAAAGACAAAAAATCGAAAATTATAGAATGAAGATTCACAAAATAAATTTATTTGAACTAAAAATATATGATAATTTTATTTATTAATTTTTTTAAAAACATATAATATATGTAATTTTTATTATAATTAATATATTTACTATAATTAAAATTATGTATCGCAGCAAGTACAGAAATGCTTTGACATCGCTGTGACAAGTATTTCACTTTGTCAGAACTGTGACAATACTGTGACAAGAAGTCGACGATAAAAAAATAAGTATTTTGTATGTATTTTTTCGGTTTGACCTATTGGAATCGATAATAAAACCTTCTAATAGACGATGTGAATTTGGGCTTGTGTATATAATTGTACTAACGTGTGTGATTGTTTGAACTCACCTTCGATTCATTAACTACTAAATATAGCCGCAATACCGATTTCCGTTAGTAATGAAATTTAAACCAACGACACAAATGAAGAGTTTCATGAAGAGTTTAGATTGAACTTTGTAAATCAATCATAAAAACGAAACAAAAAATAATAAAGAAGGTCAGTATCCGTACATGTTCTCCGTTATGCCTGCCGCGACTTCATCCAACCAGGAAGCGCATCCTAGCGGCAGCCGGCGGCATCGCCTCAACTTGTTGCTTTTATTTATCGGATGCAGCGCCGCTGTTGGCGAGGCTTCGAATGGCGACGCGGGATAGCTGCTCGCCGCGCAACCTAGTTTCAAACTTGTTCGTGCCCTGATGCGAGTTCAGACAAATTCCGACTCCGCAGAGAAAAAAACGGAATTTTTTTTTGTTTCGCTACTCGCTAGCTGAATCGACGTAAAAGTTTTTATTGAGTAATGTCAGGGATATCGTGAGATAAAAGTGAATTCTTAAGAAAGTGGTTTACATGCTCTAAATTTGGATGAATCACTTGAGGGTTATAGTCGTGTAGTTTATGAGGGTGAATTAAATTGTGGCTCTTTGACGGTCACATGTTATAATTTGCTATCAACAATGACAGAGTGAATTCTAGTTGCTGATGGCATTTACTGATGTTCTGGTTAGGTATGACAAAATATTTTGACGTGAGTGGACCTGACATATCCGAATAAGTATTAATCAGACCGTGTATTTATATCACTTCATATCTTACTGTATTAATTGTATTTAAATTGAGAATTGTAGGACAGTCGATTATCTGATGCATTTACCTAACACATGAGTTTGGATCATATTTTTTAGCATTCACGTAGAAATGTAAGTCAATTTTGATGGTTTGAAACACGAAAAGAAAATAATTGAACTCCTGAAAATTATTGTTTGCATGAAATTCAAATATTATGCACGTTAATTGCTTTATCCTGTAGGATGTCTCGAATTATATTATCTGACACTCGTTGAGCATATATTTCATTCTGACTGATGATTTTTTTTATCTTTTAAAAACTACTAATGTTTATATGTTCCAATTTATTTGTTTCATATTTTGAAGTTTGCTCAGAGTCCATGTTACAAAATGAAAATATAATGTTTGGTACGAGCTGTATGACTCGTAGGAAAGAACAATTGAAAGCTGTAGCGCCGGTCACTATGGATGCAAGGATTGGATTGGGCCCAATCGTGAACGCAGCTTCAGTAGCCTACGTCAAGTACCATTTTAATCATCTGTTATCTTCTCTAGTTACTCCTATCATTTTGCCTACTTTCGCCGACAACTCACCACAAATGTTTACATTTTTTCTCTTCTTATCATTTCCATATGGATTTTATGTTCCGTCCTCTCAGAACAGTTTATGCCCTCACCTCTTACATTCTCACCTTTCATTCCCTTAGACGACATTTTTTTCTACATTCATTCCATCAATAAGCATTTCCTTACCTCTTATTCCCTCAATCAGACGGGATCCACGGAGAGAGAATTGAGGGAAATTCCCCCTTCCATAATCTTTTTCAGTAACAATATTTTAACATTTTCACGAAACTTAGTCTAAATCGTAATGCGACTAAAATCGTAACATAGCATAAGCTGCGTGTAGCGTGCAACATTTTACAAAATCGCTATTATAATCCATTCGACCAAAACATTTTGAATTTCCCCTCTCAAAATCTGTTTCTGGAACCGCCACTGTCTCAATATTCATCTTGCCGCTAATTTATCTCATCCTTATTTCCTCACTATGAATTCTCTCGTTCCTCATTCTCTTACCCTTGATTCTTTGATTCCCTATTCTCTCACCAATCATTCCCTAATCCTTTGGTCCTTCATTCTTTCCTTTCTTTACCCTTCATTCTTTCATTCCTTCACCCTCAACCCCCTATC
>BOPP01000208.1:242673-266173 GCA_017312745.1 Gryllus bimaculatus
GGGAGACGGGCGGACCAGCCGAGGCCCAGACCGCCCTGCACAGGCGATGGCAAATATTGGAGCTGGAGATTGGGGGCCGCTGCCTCTAACGGTCGGGAGCGCCAAGGGGCGCCGTGACTGCTAGTGGCCGCCATTGCTTTTATTCCTTATTCGTATTCGAGTGGCTCAAGGCCAGAGGAAATGCTAATTTTGGCGGTTGGGTGAATTGTTTTTCCGGTTTTGAAGTCCCGAAACGAGATGATTCTGGCACTTGATCGCTATTTTTAATGGCAGGCAATTTTGACAGTGAAAAACAAGTTACATTTCTTTCAAAACTATCAGTCGGTAATATTGGAATTAAATTTGTGTAAGTGTATCTACTAGTGAAATTGATAATGCAAGGAAAAATTTGCGAGAAAAATATCAGTTTCTTGCAATTATGCAATTCCATTACAGAGAGTCGTTGAATTTCTCAGAGTGACTTTAGTTATTGCTAAGAAGTTGTTTTAGTCGTCCAAGAATATGAACTGAACATGCAATATTCATTAATTTGTTAAAACGACCTCGTTTCATTATCTGAGGCAGTTGAATAAAATCAAATTATTCCCCTCTGTTCACCTCCATCAGTTTCAGATATGAAAATTAATTTGTCATTTCACGATTAATATAAAAAATGTACAAATGCATCGAGAAACTTATCTAAATTTTATTATTTAGAAAACGATCATTAGCAGCTTTGTTAATAGATAATACTTTCTTTGGGGCTATTTTCGAATTTAATTTTTTTGCTGCGGTTTTCGACAGATAGCGTTAGGGACTTCCTCACTATACACTATCGCTTGGAATTAACATATGGGTGAAAATGTCCGAAAATTTATTCAATTTTATTCTTGCATTCTAACTGGCAGACTCGTATCGAAGGCTAGACTTCCTCTATCATCACTTAGTCTTTCACCGATTGCTCGACCAGTAAGAAATACAGTTTATTTTTATATCAATTTTTATTTTCCTCTCAGTTTTTTAATGCAGTTATTGATGAAGAGTTAATAAGTTTTTTGTTAAGTAAATAAAGGATTTGGGCAAAATTCAATTTTCTACGAATCTGATATTTTGCTAGCATTTGATAAGCATATCGTGAGATGTTTTGCATTATTATTCGTTGTTATAGTTTAAAATAATTATGAAATGATTAATTATTCCTCATTCTTAAACCTTCTCAGGTATTACGGCAATGGAAGGACTGTGTTTTTGGAGAATATCCTTACTGAATGAAAAAAATATTTCAAAATCAAATATTTTCTTATAGTATATGTTGTACAACTTTTTACTTTTTTGTTCGCTAGCGACTCTCACAAAATTAAATCGTCAGTTTCATCAAATACGGTAAGATTATTATTTGTTCAAAATATTCGTTTATGTAAAGAATTATTATGGGCAAGTTATGATAATGCTCACAAATGATTGAAATGTGTTAGTGCAACGACCTCTTTAAAAAAACTGAACAATGTATATATAGATTTTTATTTCGGTCTATTTTTTAGTGTATTTTTATACAGAAAATTAAACCTAATGCATTCAAAAAACAGATAGGACAATTCATTCCACGTTCCTAGCTTTTGGTATACACAAATAATTTATACTTCATTTCGTAAGTAAGGCTAATGACTTTAGAAATTGACGCGCCCGAAATCACTAACAATCACTCAATCAATCGACTCAATGTTGAATCAGGGCTAGCTTTTGGTTTTCGCCTCTCCCTTAGCAGGTTTTACCGACCCCTAAAGCATCTACCACGGCCTCTCGCGGATTCTAACGATCCTGAGGGGCGTTCCCAGTCAAGAGAACCGCAGCGCTCCCCGAACGTTGCATAGGCTTATCTCAATCATGTATCTTAACTTCACGGAGACCATGGTATCTTTTGGTTGTCTCGATGCTTGCGCCTGAGTTCTCGGTGTGTAGATCCGGTGACAGTGAAAATTAGACCTATGATATCGTTATAAGTGTATTCGAATCTTATAAAAAATTGAACAGAATTTATTTTGAACAAAGTTATTTTGGAAAATTTAGGTAATTTTCCCGGTGCTTCATGTGAAATATCCCCCAAAGTCAAAGAATTATTGTCAAAGTCATAGAAACATTGAAAACGATTTAACACACATAACTGTCTGTACATTATATATTACTTCGTGTACAATAATTTAGCAATAGAAACGTGAAAATTATGTACTTGGTTGTTGCACTTGTTATCGATTAGAGCAGGTTAGTTGCTCCCATTTAATATGCACTAGGGTTGTATAGGTTTGGATTGTTGTAGTTACAATTCTGATATTTGGTTATTTCTTTCTTTTGTTGTAACTGTGAGATTATATACAAAGCTGCACGCTAATTATTACAAGAGTTATGTTTTTTCGCACTGAGTTCTGTAACAAATTATATTAATTATTAACACATCATACTTCATGTTTTACATTGTACAGAAAACTTACACTAATTAATATGTTCAATATAATGGCGATTCGAAAAGCCGACTTATAATGATGGTAAACAAATTTTTTGTCCTGTTACCGATCTTTCTGAGCAGAACCTAATGCTTCCAAGTCACGCTCCATTTCCTCCGTCCCTGGTACTAAAAAGCTTCGTGGAAGAAGAGTCGTAAATTCGGTTGAAAGAGCGTCGACGGAGCGATATTGAAGGCGCCGTGAATCGTACTTGTGAGTGGAGTGAGGGAACTCGCATCTCTTTGGAGTTGCTTCCTCTTTCTACCCCCTTTCCCAATGACGTAAGCCCCACCACCTCCCCCACATGCACTTCTTCGCTACAAGGTTCGCGCCACCAGAAAGATCGCTTCCGAACTGCTCTTTGTTGGACGATTTTCTAAGGCTCTTGCTGCCTTTTGTGCCGTCCATAATGTACATAATGAAAGGTAGAAAATGATTTGGAGATATTTTTAAATTCAATGATCAATAGTTGTGCTAATTAGCGTTTCTTAATTCTACATAACTACAATCTATATAAGATTTCGTATTCAGTATGAATATGAAAAATCTTAATACATGCTGAAATACCCTAAAAATTATACAAAGTAAAATTTAATCTGAAAACAAAAAGATCTAGAAATGAACTCTTTTATATACAGAGAAAAACAAGCAGGTGTTAAAATAACGAGAAAGTAAAAATGCGTCTGAAAATGCATAGTTCTGTAGTTATCGGAGAAATTTCGAAATTAACTCGAAAAAATCTACACTACCCAAGTTTTCTTAAAAGCATTGTGGCAGCATTATATTTTATTCACTTAACCAGTCATTTTTAATCTTTAACTTATATAATCATAATATGTCTTATTTGAATATGTCTTATTTTGTAGGGTCTCCGAGATAGAAATCCACACAAAAAAATTCATTCAAATTCATTTATGAAAAACAATATTATGTACAACTCTCCTTCAACGTATTAGTACTCATAATAATTTCAGACAATTGACATTTCACGTAATAAAACTCTTCAAAAGCGGTTCAGTGTAGAAGAAAGGAAGAACAATATTTTGTGCAAATGGAAAATATACAAGTCAACTTGCTCTATCTCAGAAACTTTTCAGAATAGAATACATGTTCGTATAAAAGTTTTGATTAGAATAGCCGGTACTGTGATTTCATAAAATATTAATGTTTTTTTTACTCCAACACAATGTATGCATTGTGGCAGTGACATGTTGATGGGAGTGTCAGTTTTGCAACAAGCAACTTGCAGATTGGATATCGCTGTAATTATTCACTGCAACAGAAACCTTGGAGGCGTTTACCAATAAAAAATCACATTTGAAAAATTCTGTAACTATGCATTCTCGTGTTGAAATAACCTGCTTTATTATCTCTGTTTGAAAATACTTATCCCAAAGTTTCATCTTTGCGATCTCATACCCTGTACGGTATGTTTGACGTTTCCTCTGGAGACTGTAAATACCAGAAGTATCTAACAATGTGGATAAGGGAGTATTCTTCTGTCGTTTTAATACTCTTCGCGGACAGAATAGTAAGGAAGCGATCTTTCAGGCGTCCGTGACCTCCTTGCTGGTGTTGTCCGAGCGCGTGTGTGTTGGCTTATCGCTGTTTCTCCTGTCTGTTGTTTCGGCAGGCCTATCGGGCAGCGCCCGTCGCGCCACAGGTAAGCCTCTTCCGCAGCTCTTCTGTTTTATGCAACCCCTTCTTTCGTCTCTTCTTCTTTCTTCTTCCTTTTGTGCATTGTGGGCTGGCCACTGCATGCCTCGCTGCTCCCGAGAATTATCGCATGGCGGTTTCAAAGATTGCTGTGGGTATTCCCAGAGTATGTTCCTTGCGATCAGACCTTATAAGCTGAATTTTTGATGTGGGTACTAGTAAATTCCGTTCCTAGTAAGTTAATCCAGAAATGTTGAAATTTACAATTGGCTTAAAAATGGTAAAACCATTTCTGGCACAATCAATGATATCGTGGCGCGCCAAAATAATGTATTGCCATTGTACAGATAACATAAATGTTCTTATAAAATGATATAAAAATGCAATAAAAACAACTGGTACCTCACTTCAAAGAAAGTGGTTGATAAAGTCTGCTTGAATGAAGGAGCACTTCATCTGCCAGATGTCGCATAGTGAGAGAAGGGTTTACGAGTTTCTGTACCAACGTTTGTTTTTATTACAGTGCATCACATCATTACGCAACGCCTCGCAACTGCTGCCAACGTTAACCATTTTTAGAATAATCACTTTACAAAGCTTTTTCCCTGGTTATTTTTTATAGAATTTGTAATTAATTTATTCATTTGTTTGAGCCAAAAAATAAAGTATTTTATATGCCATGCAATTAAAAATTATCAATATCCTAATTAGTTTACGTAGATAATTATTCACAAACGCTGAATTATTTCTTCAATTTTCGAACTTGAAGAAAAAATCAGTGATCGATCTGCATGGTTCCAGTTCAATTAATATAGTTTTTAAACTTTCATAAAACAATAGAAAATGTAGGATAGATTAGTTGTAGTTGAATGAATTTGCAATGTAGTGCGTAGACGTAGATTCACAAATCGTAGACGTGATAATTACACATTGCGTTCAATTATTGGGTCGTTAATACTTCACTGATGATAATATGCGGAATGTATTGAAAATTAATTGAGGAATTTGAAATTATAATATACAAAGCAGTGATGTGATTTACAAAATATTTTAGAATAATGTTTGAGAGAGAATATGATTGTAGAAAAGCAGCTGGTGTCGAAAAATGAAGTGACAAAGCTCTAATTGTTTATTACAGATGATTTAGATATCTTAAGTTGTTCATCTCCCGTTGAATACATTATCTTAGTCTCAAGTCCAAATTTGTTGGTTACGATAGAGTTATTTTTTCAGGGAGAAACTACATACATATTTGTTTACTTACGTTTCTAACGCAAATGTTCCTTAAACGCTGGAGAGTAACACATGTGGAATTCCTTGAAATAGTGTAATGTTTAGATTTTATAAATGAAATTAGAATAATTAAAACGAATGTTGAAATTGTATTTCGTATTGAGGATCAGTTATCTCAAATTGACTTCTTATGGAACTATTACTGACACATTGTCGAAAACAAATATAAAATTAATTATTATAATGAAGTTTCTAAATATATTCTATGGTATTAAAGTTATTTATAGTGATAATTGAATAATGCCAATTTATTTGGCAAACACGTGAAGTTAGTCGTATTGTCGTTAATATGTTATAAGAACCGCAATGAAGAATAGAAACAAACATTCACTTAAAATGCATTGAAGTATGCATTAAAAGTGTTTTCTTAACAAATATAACTAATATCTCACAGTAAAAATTTGTAATATGTAAGCACAACTACGGAAAAATGTATCAAGTCAGAACTGCGTATTTATTACCAAACACTGGGAGCATTGATACACAAAGAAACACTAATAGAAACCTTACATAGTGAATATATATTTTAGAATGTTTCTCCACTTTCTTGCCAAAATGCCAAATAATATAAATGACGTGATGATAATTTTCAAGATAATGTAAAATATACTTTTTCGCTGAGCTCTATTTAGTGTGGAGTTGATCCGTTTCAGTCTTCTCTCTTCTCTGTTTAATTTAAACTAATGCTTTTATTCGCCAAGTGTAACTAGAATGGTAAGTAATCTTATGAATTTAATTTTACGAAGTACGAATTTGTCAGGGTTTAAGTTATATGAAGAACAATCGGACGAATTAGTAGTATGGCAGTGATGTGGTGTAATCCTGCCCGTGAGTATGAATGATGACGCTTTGAGGTATTGGAATTTATACTCATTCTCCTCTCCTAGCATCAAAGGAAAGTATCGTGCTAGCTCAAGAGGTGTATCAGTACAGGAAATAGAGAAGTACAGATCATGCAGTCAACATGAAAGAGTCTGCAATCAATTTTATTTAATATAAAAATAGGTTAATAGAACACGGATTAATAATTACTATCATAGTAATAGAAGTTGGTTTAACTCAAAAATTAATTTGAACAACAATGGTAGGAAAGAGATAGCGTTTCTTGTCAGCGGACTGTAGGCGTTACCTGTAGGAAACAGTCGTCTTTCGTCCACTTCCCCTGGTTGGTAGCGACATGGAGAACCAGTGCGTCGTTGAGGCCGATACACAAGCCGTATTCTCCTGGAATTGATCACGCACAGGAAGACTTGCCATTTTGGGAAAATCAAGAAACATAATATGAATGACTATAAAAATTGACATATAATTGAATAATTAAAATCGTGTTACAAAAGTTTTATCTGAATGCAACATTTCTGTTGGGAAATTATTCATGTGAAATGTAAAAAGATGCCTTAGGCATATCGATATGGGAGAAAAGCAGTGCAGAACGAATTGCTATTAACAGAAATAAATAGAAATGGCATCAAATAGAACATCGGTTCGTAAATATGAAAATAAGATATAATGCAATCCACAGCTCTGTAAGTCATGCACGTAATTCATCCCTTCCCGCGGCTGCGGAACCCCAGTCCACGTGCCAGGAGCCAAGTGAGCCGGCTGCGTAGCATGGCGAATTCAGGCACGAATATTTTGCCACGACGTCTAGCGTAATTGCAGACACCACCGATTGCGACGTAATCACGTGCATAGATGGAAATGTTGAGAATGCATATAGTTAAAAGAGCGTAAGCTATTGATGCCGAAGTGGTGTAAGTTCTGCAGTTGATATTACAATATATGCAATCACTAGCACGTTTACTAACATGTGCGTAGGTTTCATGACATGGCATTGATCACGAAGAGTTCATTAATAGCTAACATAAATGACATTACAGCATTGCTCGAATATCGACAGATCACGAGCAGAATAAGTTCACAGCCTGACGCAAACTACACTGCCAGTTGAATTAGTTCAACACAGCACTTGCATATTACACAGATTAATTGAGAGTTGACTCGTGATTAGCAGAAAACAGTGAAAATTGCAGAGCGCAACAACACGCGTCTGTGTAGACGAGTGCTGAGAAGACACTTCATTACTCAAAGTTAGTGTAAATTACACATGTAGCGAATCGCCACAACTGCGGTCGCGTTTGTTCCGGTGAACCGGTAATTAATCAGTAACTGATGCAATATGTCGAAAATTGTGGAGCGCGAGAACATCACGTCCGCATGATGCGAGAGCTCGGGAGCTACTGGTTCGTCCCCGGCGGGTAGTTGACTCTGATCAGGCGATCGGTGGCTTGCTCTCGTAATGTCTCTACGCCAGTGAGCGAAGGCCTTATGATTCTAATATATCTGGGAATAATAAAAGCTTAACTTAAATTAGAAATGATTCTGTACGTCTGTACAGGAATTTAAATAATAGGAATTTTGATGGGCATTGCGTTGTTATATATTGAATAATTTCATTGGTGCAGTTGGTTCCTAGAATCGCTACTGCACAGTGCGAATGGGGAAATACTAGGAAGCAGAATGAACACGTGTGCCGCTTCGGATGAAATTCCCGGAATTCGCAGGCGTCGCAATCCTCGCCGCTGTAGCCGCTCACGATTTGTGGAGACTTGCAAGAGTCTTGGCTGAGCACGTCGGAATAGCTTTAGTAGCTTTTAACATTAGAGCACAAATGAAATTGTACCAAACTTGTAATTGCATTGGTGAGATGTGCGTACGGGTATAATGCAAAATGCATTTGAAATATGTTAAAATAAACAGCTTGCTTGTACGAAGAAATGGCTCTTCAACAATATCTTCATTTATTTTAAATCAGTTTTTATAAACAATTTATTTTGAATCAGTTTGTGTCAATGTGATAGGTTGAATAAAAACGTTCAGGTCCCTAAAAAAACCAATATCATGAGATCACTTCTGCTCTGTAGGTATGTTTGCTAGAGAGTGTAGGGTAGCATAGATTCACGTTCCAGCACGTTTTTGATCACAAATTAAATTGAGAAGTAACTTGCAATTGCATTGGTGAGATGTGCGTGCAGGTATATTGCAAAATTTATTTGATATATATTAAAATAAACAGCTTGCTTGTATAAAGAAATGGTTCTTTACCATTCTCTTCATTACAAAAAACTTATTTTGAATCAGTTCGTGTGTATGTGATATGTTGAAAACGAGGCACCTAACCAGCAATGTCATGAGATAACTTTTCTCTGTATATATGTGTACAAGGTAGAGTAGGGGAGCGTAGATCCACGCTCCAGCACGCTCTACTGGGTCCGATGTGCCGCGCGAGTTCGGAGATCAAGCGCCGGGCGTCGGGTGGTGCTTCGACGAGAATCAAATCAGTTGTGCAAACGCCCAACTCCGACGCATCGGCGGGCGAGCACGCCCCGGGCCCTTTGCTCCGCCCCAGCCCCCCCCCACCCCTCTCACCTCCCCTCTCATCACTCGCTTCCTTCGCCACCCGACTCGCTTCCAGACATCCGCTTCGGAGCTTCTCCCTCGGCTCGATTCCACGCCGCACCGCCCAATCCAGTCCGCGCCCACCAAGTCATAGCAAGTCGCGCCACGTCTTGGTACATCCTCTCACATCCGTCCTCATTCTGTCTCATTATTCCATATGTCACTACGTCCCTTTACGCGTCGCCGCACTTTATACCTCAATATGTCGTCGTACCTTGGCGCAATCACGGCCCGCCACATTGTCTCACAAAAAGTCAAACACCATTACACTCCACCACACCAAACCCTGGTGTTCATAATTACACATGTCATGCTACGACACCTCGCTACAGCAAGTCACACCCCGCATCACAGCGCATCTTCAAGCCACTCCAACCCTACATTCCTCTACGTCCTGCCACATCTCCTCATACCTAGACTCAATATGTCTTCCAGCAAGCCCTGTCTCTTCGTCCTTAATCATCCCGGTTTTCCAATACATCACCTTGCTCCCTGCTTCTTCCTTCGTAGACAACCGCCTCTCTCCACTCTTCGTCCACTCCATTTTTTTCTATCCATTACGCCACTCCCACATCACGCCTTTTTGCTTTGTTTCCATTCCCCCCTGTTCCTTCCTCCATATCCAATAGGGTCTCACATCACCTTACCCAACACTCTAACAAGATTCTACTACCACATTGCTTGACCCTTCAGATGTTTTCTTGTGACATGTCCGTCCTGCACCACTGAAAATTCGCCACCAGTTTCTTCCTCACCATTCCTTTTTGACACATTTCCATTACCGCTCCTCACTCTCACTACATCGCCGTATTACCTCGGTCAACGTGTCTTAAACCAGCACTCTTTATCTGCCTCGCCTCGTCCTTTGCCGCTCCCCGCGACGCCGCCAACACACTCTCCCACTTCGCACAGTTTTACACACTTTCTCTCTCTCTTCTTTCGTCACTTCACACCCTCCTCGCTCAATATCCCACCACACGCTCTCTTTCATTTCTCGTCTTACGACACCCCTTCTCTCTTTCTCTCTCCTCTCTCTTTCTCTGTCCTCTCTCTCTCTTCTCATCCGCATCTGTACCAGATACTGTTCCGGACTCCCTCCGTCCCTCCCTACCATTCCCCACCTATCTTACGGACTGCCTGTCCACCACCTTCCCCACTTTCACTCACCACATCTCTCCCGACATCTTACACGGTCTCACTCCCGGCATCCCATCGCGCCGTACATCTGACCTGCTCCCCATCTCTTCCCCAGCCTCCCTCCACATCACTCACCTGATTTCTTTCCTCTTCTTCGCCTCATTTCTTGGCCTTTTCTTCACTCCCGTTTCCTCTCTTATCTTCGCCGTGCCCCTCCGCGCTCCAATTGTCGACATGAGAGGCCGGTCGCCGCCGTAGTGCGCTCGCTGCGTACGAATTTAATTTCGTCCTTTTTTCCGCATCCATGGATTTTATTAGGTAAACGAGGTGTTTAAAAATAGAACAATCCAGATAATTGAAACCACTATCAGTATTTTAATTTCTGCCATTCCTACCACCGACTGTGGTGTGAAGTGAAATAAGCAACTAGATTTGGAATCCCATCACTCTGGACTAATTTCTAAATTAAAAAAATATTCTCTTGCAAAGTATTTTATTTATAATTTCAATGTAATTTTATTCACAAATTACAAATCAATGTAGTTCGTACTCAATCTTGAAATATATAAGAAAAACTAGTCATTCTCACGTTTACTACAGTTTGTTCTTCAAATAGTAGTAGAAAAATGTATCATTGGCATTACGCGTAAAATGTATTCCTCTTTGCAATTATAAATGTGGTTAATATAAATATTTTACTGGAGAACCGAAGTTCGAAGACATAGCACATTTTAAAATTAACGAGAAAATCAATTTTTCTTCAAACACAAAGCTTACTGTATGGCGAAATCCATTCTCCTTCCTCTTGTCAACATACCCTGGAAGTTTCTTCCATTTTCTTTCTATGTTTTCTTCTTGGTGCTCGAGCGCAAACAACAGTTTGTTTGCCACAGATAGGACCCACGTGAGTGCGGCGCGCTGGAAAACATTGGCGCCGTCGATAACATGGCTCCACAGCCTCCGCGCTGGGGGAGGCGGTAATTAGGGCGTCGAAGATCTGAGAGACTTTCGTTCCCTCGTCGTCTCGCCTCTTTCCGGTCACACTCCTCTCTTTCAGATCTCACTCACGCTCTCCGCACATATTACCTAGCAATGCTCTTTCCCCACGTTCCCACAACATGCTTTCACACGCTCCCCATCAATGGCCTCCTTCTACGCTCTCCGTTCCCGTACTCCATTCGCGCTTTCCAAGTGCGTTCTCCATCCACGCTCTCCATCTACCTTCACCATCCACCCTCTGCATCTACGCTCTCCATCCGTGCTTTCTATATACGCTTTGCATTTGCGCTCTCTATCTACGCTATTTCTCCGCCTTCTCCATCTACGTTCTCTATCCGCACTCTCCATCCGCGCTCTCCGTCCGGGCTCTCCATCTACGCTCTCCATCCACGTCCTTAATCCACAGTCCCTACCCGCTCTCTCTCTCTCTTTCCCTCTCTCTCTCTCTCTCTCTCTCTCTGTGTCTGTGTGTGTGTGTCTTTCTCTCTTTCTCTCACTGCACATTCTATCCAAACTGTCAATGGCGCTTTTCATCTGCGTTCTCCATCTGCGCTGTCTTATCTTCGCTCTCCATCTATGCTCTCCATTCGCACTCTCCTTCCGCTCTCTCCATCCTCGCTCTGCATCCGTTGACTCTTTCTGTTGCCGCTCTCCATTACCTTACCTCTTTCACTACGTCTACACCCTTCGCCCCGCCACTCTCTCTACAAAAGCTTACCATCCATGTTTGCAGCATCCCCTCCCTTTGACGCCGTCCCCACTCGCTCCCACCGCGTGCTCCCTGCGCGCGGTCTCCTCAAGCGAAACAGTTTCGCGGCCTCTTCGTCCCGTCTCGTTCCACCTTCTCGCTCGGCACTCCCTTTCACAAAGGAGCAAATGTTTTCATGCATTGTTGTCATTATGGGCACTTGTAACAGTTCCGGAGTGAAAAAATATGAGGTTATTAGGATATATAATAATTCTAGTAATGAAACTGTAAAGAATTCATTTGGGGTCATAGTTATAAATGTATGACAGATGAGGAGGCTTGAATTGTTCTCATGTGAAGCACCGGTTTCAAAATTTAAACTATTGGAAAATCAAAAATACTTTGTGATCTATCAATTCATATCCGATCATTCATAAAGGTTTCCACGAATTACTCACTTCGATTATGTGAACTATGACGAGTCTGCATCAGAGAAGACAGGCGTTAAATAGCCCTGGCATCATTATCTAATCTTTGCATTACGCCCATTCACCCTGTCACGAACATCCAGTACCATCCGTCCACCTTTCACACTGCTTCCCATCAACGGCTGATTTATTCCATCTTGGTTCCCGATCCGTCGAGACCCCGTTCTCATCACCGCCACTGCCAACCCGCCCCACCGAATCATAGCGGGTGCGCTGCAGCTCGCCAGATAAGGCGACGCAGCGCGCCCACATCGCACCGAGACCTCGTTTGCATCCCAGGGCTTCTCGGGCCGATGCGTCGATGCACCGCTGCGCGCCTCCATCGCCAATGAGCTCTACGCTGGGCCCTCGCCATTGTTCTCCGCGCTGCGGCGCTGAAGGGCTCCGCAATTACCCCTCCCCCTCTCTCTCTCTTCCTCTCTCTCTTTCTCTCTCTCTCTATCTCTCTCTCTCTATCTAGCTCTCTCTTTCTCTCTATATCTATCTAGCTCTCTCTTTCTCTCTCTCTCTCTCTCTCTCTCTCTCTCTCTGCGAGAAAATTAGATCCATGAATCGGTTTGTGGAAAGACAGATGAAGACGCTCTTTGTGGAGTATCAAATTTCTTAGCTCGCACAATGCAAAAATACTTTCGTAAGCTTAAAGAGTATTTCATTTTCAATATTTTCGGTGTTTTGATAATTTCATAAAAAATGTGTTCTATAGTTCTAAGAAATGTCTTTATTCATTATTTTATCTTTTCATTTTTCATCACCCTATATGGCATTGCATTATCAAACTTCGTCTGTAACAAAAGGGGACTATAAATTCTGAGAAAGTTAATACCTCTCAATAGTTTAATTCCATAATACTGACCCCAGGGTTATTTACAATTACTAGTGAATTGTATCAACAATTACTGTCGTTGTGGATCATGACTCGTCATTATGACAACTAGAATCCCCGAAAAGGATTCAGAATCTTTATTACGCGTTTGTAGAGGGCTAGCTGCTAGGGTATCCAAGTGATTGCAAAAAGTAGGGTTATGTTTTTCATGAACTTTTTCATATATATTGAATCAAGTTAAAAGAATTGATAAAGTTAGAACTAACCAATAATGTGGAACTAATGGGAGATATCTTAAAAGTTTCGAGCCATTTCATTTATCACGCAATAGTGCTATGAAATATTGGAGTGTTATGAAATGTTCACGTTAATTTGTAAAGTTTGTAGATTTTGTAAAGTTCTGTAATGTTAAGATACTTATTCTGCTACCATGTTCTCAAACTTAATTCCAGAATTCTTAATAAACCTAACCTAATCTAATACCCCCGGGAGGATCAATGTCATGTGACACGATATGATAGATATCTAGCGAGGTAGCTAAAGTCTTATTTTGTGTAATATATAAGCCAATATTAGATGTTCGAAACAATTTCTGAAATAAATTCGTAAAATCTACGATGAAAATAAAAACAGTTCTTTCTTATTGCAACCTCGTAAAACGGGTTTGAATGAAATCCAATGAGATGGGATGGGAGGAGAGAATCGTATTTTAACGGAGAACCGTTGAGGGAAGAAACATTTTGGGATGGAACATAAGAGTCGAAAGAGAAATTTTGAATAAAGCATAAAGCTATCAATTCTCAGATGGAAGTCGAAGCCGAAACAAAACGCAAGTGTCTGAGAAATTAAAATTACAAGCCGAAAGAAAAGTGCTGAAAATTCTGCAAATAAATGAAGCTGAATAAAACGAGGCGAAAGTAACACGAATATTTGGAGAAGCACGCAGCATGTTTTGCTCTCAGTTTCCGGATTCGTTAGTAGCTGCCACTCCGCTTGTACGAGGAGGAAATCACAAAGGGCTGACGCGGGAAGGACGGCAGCCGGCAGGCGACACGATGTCTGCAGACACCCAGGCACCACGTGACCGGAAGGGAGAGAGACGACGGCGCCCTGCGGCGGTCGCTCAAAGAAGCAAGCCTCTGCAAGCTTTAGCAAGAAAATCAAAGCCCAGATACTAAGGGACTCCCGTCGTAGTACACAGGCGCATTAAGAACCAAAGCTTGTTGATGTTCTAGAATGGCAGTTAATGTATTTCCTTTGTAATAAATTGAGGGATTAGGCAATTTGAGACACAGATTACATTCATTTGAAAATAGTCTAATCAAATACCCACAGAAATGAATGGTAAAAATTTATGGTAAATGAAAAGTTTCTTACATTAGATACATTAATGTTATGAGAATACATACATTATATTTGACTATTCTATTGACACTCGAGTACACTGCAGTTCATAACTACTATTATCTATCCATTTAATTTTCTTTGGCTTACTCAATTCCAACAATTAACACCGATCTTGCCAACATTTAATTCACGGCTTTTTCACTTAATTACAATATTAGTTTCTCAATGTAGATGTTAAATTCAATTTAAATGCTATTAAAACGTAAGTTAAGTACAACGTTTATTTTTAAATTTGTGAACAGAAGAATGGTGGTGTGTAAGATTGTTGGGGATAATCTGGTAAAATTCCTAATTCAGAAAAAAACATTTACATTTTTTCCGGTAGATCCCCAACGACTTTTTTGTGCCTCATTTTAACAAAAAACTGAACTCTAACCAGTTTATTCATGCAATATTCCAATAAATTTCCACGCTTTACCATTCTCTACACGATTCTTTAGGACTCCCAATTTGAGATACCAATATTTTTACTCTTTCTTTATTAAAATACTTTCTTACCTTTCTTTAAAATCTATCTAGCCTTATCTGTAAAAATTGCCTCCACTATAGATTTACTTAGTAGATGGTTCATTTTGGATTTTATAAGATAAAGTCACAATAGTTTAAGTTAAAAGTTACAATGGTTTCCCATAGGAATTGTCAAATTGTCAATTTTGAGTACCTGTATCCAAATAAACAGTCATCTTGTCCACCCACGATAAAATGTGTACCTTTTTCAGGTTTGGCATAAAGAATGCACAAAATGAAGTTTCACTTTGAACACAATAAATTTAACTTACAAATTTTTATATACAAATTAATAATCATTCGTCATCATGTAATAGGTTATCGTCATTCACATTCGTATGAGCATTCACATATAATTGCTCTTTTTTTAAAGACGAGCACTTAAAGTGTGTTTGTGATTTTAATTTAAAATTCTGAATCTTTTTGCGACATTAAATAAAATTAATCATTTTACATTGTAATGCTTTGCTCTCAATGGACCATAACTACTAAGGATTAGATATAATTACCTGTAAATGAGACATAACTTGTTTCATAATTTACAAAATTTAAAAGCATAAATGATGTTTGCAAGTGTGTATAATTTTAATAAACATTGTCTCATATAATAACATGATTTGTATTGAAATTAGACACACTGTGCTCAAAGAGACAATTTTATATTACATCAGTCAAAATGGTTTCTAATGTTAAATCTGGCGGAATTGATCCAATAAAAAATTATGAGGGATTTAAGTTGATGAGATGTTCGTTGAAATGCGATCTGTCGAATCTGAACTTAGAGTGACGAATTATATACAGAATAAAGAGAGTATAAGTAAATCTAAAAAACTCATTGTTTAATATATTTGATGAGATTCTTATTTGGCTTTGGAGGAAAGTGGAGAATTAGGTTTAGATACTGGACAAAATTACGGTTGAATGATATTTTGAAATTAAGTTTGATGATCAACAATAGTCAACAAAAATAATTGTTAATGATATTATTTCTATCCAGGAAATTATTTCATTAATTTTACTTCAAATGAGGTTTAATAAAATAATTTAGAATCATTATAATGAATTGACAATATTTTTTAAACCAATCATTTGAATAAAATTATCCATACTATTAGTAAACTTATTATATATCTTATTCTTTTTTCTTGTATGTTGCAGGTAAGTTCCTCCAGTGAAATTATCTCTACTTCCTCACATTTCTGCTAACAGACCTAGAAGAAGGTAAGTTATTACGAGCTTATTATTGCATGTGAGCTCTAAGGCAATGAATGAAGGAATTTTTATCTGGACTCGACCACTTTTCACAGTATTAGTACCCATATCCGTATTTTTTCTCTTTTAATACGAATAAATGTTAGTGTTTGGTTTTTCTTTATTCACGATTTGATGTAGGGAATTACATTTTGTGTTTGAATAAAGTAGCGAATGAGATTCGTGTAGACATTATTATATTAATTTTTCGGACTAAGATAAAGATACGTTTAATTTTAAGTAACTTGTAATATTTAATTTTATTATTTCTGAATTAGTTTATTAAGTTCCAGCAAAAATCATTATTTAAGAAGATATTTGTGTTAAAAAAGACATACATTCATCACAAAGGAAATGATTTGTCTTTTGGTTACCTCTCAACTCTAATTTGTTCTTCCAATTGTCACAATTTTATGAAAGAAAACTCTCGTCTCCTTTTACCATTCTTTATTTCATTGACGACGTCCAATTTTACTTCTGTAGTCAGTTGATTTTATTTATCAATGACCCTTTTCATTAACAATCATACTGCTAACAATATAAAAATGTGAGTTGTTAATTTCATGAGGAAGCATTGGAGTTATTAAAAAATTTAATTTCAATATACAATGTTTAACGTAATTTGTATTAACTTAATATTTGTCCGGAGCACAACGCAATTTGATTCTTATCTCTTATATACAGAAATATTTGTATCATTAAAAATTCCTTCGTTGTCTTTTTCTACTTTGCATGACTTGTTTATTGACAACGTGGATTTTATATTTTTATAACATGGATGCATAACTTTTACTATAACGTACTGTTTTCTATACATGGAGTAGTCACAATTGCTTTTATTTCTCTCTTCAAAATGACATTCTGTTCTTATATTTGAGCACATTCAAATTTTCTTAAACAGGAACTACAGTATTTTATGTTGAAACTATTGAATGATAACTTCAAGAGTCCCAAATAACACGAAATGTACAATATATGTGTAAAGCCATTTAGTGGACTTAAAGTAAAACAAAAACCTGCGAAAATGCCTCTACACCTTTTCTCAAGAGCTTTTGAGACTGCTTAACTCTGTTAATAAAACGAATATACTTAGTTATAAAGGATGAAACAAATGACCTCAATTCTTATACAAAACTTTATTACGCAAAGGATATAAAATTTTCGAATGTTATTGAACAACGACTATCTGCATTCTTTTTAAAGATGTTGTTGAGAGTCATGAGGACATTTTGTTTCTTGAATAAAAGAAGATATCTATTTGAAATTTCAATACTGAATTATAGCATTTCCCAAGGAATGAACTAATATCCTCTAAATTTACTGCAAACCACAAAATGTCTATGTATTAACATATCAATATTTTACGTCTCGCGGAAGTGTCGATTTCCTTTTCTTCATGAAGCGAACACAGTATGTCTATTAGCAAGTGCATGAAAACTTGAGTCTAATATGTCGTGCACGGTTCAAAAAGGAAACTTTTATTGGCGTGGACTATTTGGGAATAGGAATGTTGTGATACTTGCATTCACATTTTGCGTCGAGGCCAACTGCAGAACGAAGTTTCGATACTTTGATATTACTGAACTTTGTATGAATTCTACAGTTATCGAATGGTCTCGATGCACGTTTTTAAGTAAGAAAATTATGTGTAATTTATTTAATTTCCATATACTTTCCATGGGATTAATAAAAATATATTATGAATTATGAAAATTAATTGACAATAGATAACATATATTTTATTTTCTAAATAACGTAAGAAGAATGTGATATATCTTTTCACTGGAACAAACGTAAAGAGTAGCATATATTCAACTGTATTTTTAATTCAGAAGTATTGACACTGATAGGAAATTTGAAAACAGGAACCGATACGTTACGAAAGGTATTGCAATTTCTCTGCTGAAGACCGATATGTCGCATATAAATATTAACATTTCTATACATTATTCATTCAACGAAACATATTCTAAAAATGTGTAGACACTGTTTGAACCATAAGTATCGCAACGTCTCTATGTTGAAGAGCAGACTGTTGCATGCCCGTGCGGTTCTTCTTTAGTAACGTTTAAACAGGGTGTCCGGGGAGGAAACGTCGAAACTTCGAAAATAAAGACTTCTTAAGACTATTTTAACCATATTTTCTCTAATAAACTACTTGGATATTGCTAATGGTTCAAACGCAATAAGCACTTAAAAGTTGGTTTGAAAAATGTTTTCTAGAAAAAATTTGCATTTCAGAAGCATAGAAACATTCAAGAAATATGTAAATTGTTTATTCTTTACAAAATGAATGAATAAATTTGTACAGAAAGACAAATTAACCCAGAAATTAAAAAAATCACTTAATTTACCCAATTCGACTGCTTTTTTTAAATTTCTGGATTAGTTTTTCACACTCAGCAAATCTATTCATTTCTTTTGTGAGGAATAAACATTTGACATATGCCTGGAGTGTTTCTGTGCTTCTGCAATACAAATTTCTGCCTAGAAAGAATTTTATCAAACCAACTTTTGAGTGCTTGTTGCGGTTCAACCATTCAGAATATCCAAGAAGTTTATTAGACAAAATGTGACTAAAATTGTCTTAAAGAGTTTATTTTCGAAGTTTCGACGTTTCCTCCCAGCATACCTGTGTAGGTCTCCCTCTCCCAAATCAGTCATGCCGACAGCGTCTTGCTTGGCACATTTTGTCCTGCACGTGTACCATTAAGAATGCAGCACGAAGCTCGTTGACCGCTTCCAGAGCGTGGAGCGGCCAGGCTTTGCACTCTGCGAGGCCCCGCGGCTGCAGCATGGAGCTTGCGCTGCATCTTCATCAGATTCGTCCTGCCTGTGGACATGCCTTGCATTCGAATTTGTCGCACGGACTATTAAAAGAGTTTGAGATTTTTTTCTTGCATAATGCATTTCTTGCATTGCAGGTGTTTTTTAACTTGATAGAATTGAATTTCAGAATTTTAGTGGCCAGATAGAAAGCTTTATTGTGATTGAAGATTTAATGTGTATAATTTTAAACATAGTAAATTAGATACCCCTTATAATTGAAATTTAATAATGTCTATGATGATTATCACAGTCATCCTTGTGACTTGGAGCTATAGAAATTAAATAGTTTAGTGACTATTCTATGCTTTTTCCCAGTTTAGCATCAGCCATTCTGCTGATTCTTTCACACTCACTAATGCCACTCGAAATAATTCTCCGAGAGGCTGGAATTGCACCAGCTATATGAACCGTATATGAAGAATTTTATAGGAGGGAGGTATACCTATATCAGGATTCAGGCAAGATTTTCTTAATTTAGCAGTGATTTCTCGTACTCTGTAGAAGATAAGTAGAGATCACTTGTGTGACTTTGATGTTCATGCCAAACCTTCGATGTAGCGAATGTCACTGATGCATGTTTACCTCTATCGCAACCACTAGTCAGACTTACTACAAATCTGTATGGCTTAATTTTTTCCACCTACTTTAGGTCCAAAATACGACGTGTATCATTTTTTCACGAAGTAAATTTTCTTGGTAAGTCCTTTTTTCTGTTCATTAAAAACTAAAGGTTGAGAATTTTGTACTCTTTGTCATATGAAATCGTCTTGAACTCAAAAATGAAAAAAAAAGTTATTCACTTACTTTTCTAAAATGTTCGCTACAATTAATTTATTATCACAAAAACAATTATAATAATTATTCATAGTTTCACAACACACTATAGACGGAATATACTACTTCAAAGCCAAAGTTTTGCATATTCGCACTTAGTAATTATCGTAGACAATTGCTACTTACAACGATACACAAACACTACATTCTTTAGAAAACATTCTTTAGAAAATATTCTTTAGAAAATTTTCTTTCTTTGTTAGAGCAAATTAGTTTTTCTCAAAATTGAATTCCGTCGAAAAAAACGAATTTTTCTCTCAACTTCAGCAGAGAAAATATTTAAGAGCATTCATTACCATACAGGGAATGAAATATGTGTAACGCAGTGTTATACAAACAGACTTGTCAAAGTTTTATGAAATGTTCATCACCTTTTTACAACATACTTTGCAGACAAAGCATTGTCCTAAAACTAAATGGTCTGTTAAATTACGACCATCGTTAAGGAAGAACACAGCAGTATCTTCCTCCATCACCATAAAGCATTCCCAGAAGAGAAGCGATAAAATATGACGCAGAACGACCTTACACTAAGAAGACGAAAAGCGCAACAAATGAGTGAGAGGCAGAGAAAAAAAGACGAAAGAAAGATATATAAAATGCTCAAACTTGCAACAAGAAAGCGAGATGTACAGGAAGATCTAGAAAGAGGTCATCTATGAAAAGATTTATAAATAAAATGTTACCGCGTTGAACATCAACTCAAGTAAACACAAGGAATACTTTTTAACACAGGATAAGTACTGAGCTGAAAACACACAATTGAATTGTTTCACATTTCACATAAAGAAGCCATTCAGAAGGTTTCAAAATATTTTCAATTCGAGAGTTCGGAGAGTTATGTTGACCGCCTCTCTCATTAGTTACTAGAACTACTAATTATCAAAGTTAATGCCCCATTTACTAAATGACTTCGGGATTTTTTGGGAACTATTTCGTACTCTTGTACTTATGTGTAGTTTTCTCCATTATTTTATTTGTGAATAGAAATAGGTTGGACAGCTCGGTTGACGATGTGTTCTGTACTTTTGAATGTAGGTGATTGTGATTATTCTTGCACAAATTCTGACGTAGTCTTTCAATGTGTAGGAAATAATTTAAACTGGTCGTGGATCATTTCAAAAATTGTTATAAAAATCTTCCACTGTTAATGTATAATACTAGCACTGAAGTTTGTTTTGTTCACTTCCATTCATATATAATTCTCAGTAATGCAACACCATAATCTTACAGAGTTTTTTTGTGATAGATGCAGTGTGTTAGATTTGAGTGTGTTACATGCAGGGGTTTAAGTCCATGTAGTTTATGTAGTACTTGGTATATCCCCGGTACGCTAGTGACCCAACAGAAGTCATTTTGCAGTGAAGAGAAAAATTGCGATTGGAAATTTTTACGTAAACATTTCTTAAGGGTATTTTACAAGACAGTAGGTATATAGAATCGAATTCTGCCATTGGTTGCAAAATAATATTCTGCGCACCGCTCAAAAAGGGAATCCAAAGAAATGGCAAATGTCTAAGATGCAGTACTTGTTCTTTAGTCGGTCGGTTGAACTCCTCATCCAGTAGGTATCTTCCCAGTTGCTCGGTAATTTCACAGTTGTACTATTCTAATTTTATTACATTGTTAACGTTATTGAACCGAAATAGCGCAAATGACGAATGCGGTTTAAATTCTTAAATCAAAGTGATGGCTGAGATTTATAAACAATCAAGTCCTGACCATTATTTGTAGTATTGGACGTGTATCGTTCAGTACTTTTGATACACAATCGTCTCATAAGTAAAACTAATTTAGGAAATTCCTATTCTTGGAACAGGAGTAATCATACAAAATCTTTGGCAAGAATTTACTTTTTTCTTTTCCTTAACGGACGGTGGTAATCATTAATAGCCGTCGACGCCTGGGAGGGGTTGAAGGTTCCTCTAATTGGTTGCATGAAATAGTTATAGTAGTATAGTATTACGACAAATGTTATTGGTTATCTTCTGCTCTTGTGCCCAAATTGCGGGAGGACCATCAGTCTCCGTTTCTTCTCATTAAAAAACTAATTTGAAGAAATGCCTTTTTTAGGAACAGGAGTATTCTTACACAATCTTTAGCATCAATTTATATTTTTGAATTGTCTTAAACGAACAGTGGGCTGTTGAAATCATAGACGGACCGCGATGCTTAAGAATGGTTTATCGTTTCCCTGATCGGGACGAGTCGATATAACAGTACAGTTTTATGAGAAATGGTATTTGTTATCGTCTGGTTTGAGCACTCAAATTGTGGAAGGAATGCTTCATTTTAGGTCGCGTGGTAGTGTTTTTGTTATACCATCTTCTCGTCATAAAATTCAATATTATAAATGCATTTTCTTTGAAAGCGAATATTCATTCATAATCTTTAGCTGAAACTTATTTGAATTGTCCTTTATGGACGGTAGTCTGTTAAAACCATTAACGGACTCTGACACTTGTGAGTGATTAATTGTTCCTCTGATTGGTTGCATCAAGGTGAAGTTACAGTACAGTATTACGACAAATATTATTTGTAATCGTCTGCTCTTAGCACCCAAATGGCGAGAGAATGACCAATCTCGTAGCAGGGCGCCCCTTTTCCTGTCATAAGAAAAACTCATTCAAACACGATCAAAAACGTTCATCATCTGTTATGACTCTGATGAGTACGCCACTTTGTTTTTCGTCTGTTTCAAGCTGCAATTCGTACAACCAATACAAGGGTTTGATGAAAAGTAATGAGAATTTTTATGGGAAATGACTTTATTGACAGAGGTAGTTACATTTACACTCATTCAATATAACAGCTTCCGTTATTAACGACATTCTGCCAGACGTTAGAACGACGTCGTACACAATCTGTGCGTTTGTTTCTGTTGATTTCCCATATTGACTGCCCTATAGCATGAATAATTTTTTCTCTGGTGCGGTATCGGGGCTTCGCTGTGGTTCATTTATTTTGCAGAAAATATCATAATCGCAGGGACCTATTTCGGGTGAGTGAGGTAGATGTCACAGAATCTTCTATTGTCAGCGGCTCAAAAGTCCTCCACATGGGGTCGTCCTGTACGGGGTTGAACTATAACCCTTCGAGCGACTGTAAAGTATGGCAACGCTGCATCACTACATGCTTCATGTAGTCACTGAAAACATTTTGCTTACTCCGAACTCGTGCCACTTCAATGTTGAGCCACGAACGTTGTTCTACCTTTGTAAACAAGACGTTAGCACTCTTGCACTTTTGCTAAGAAGTTCAACGATTCACAACAGTACAGTATATAGACAGTACTTTTCCCACTCGCTGCACACGCGCGTCCTTCCTTTTGTCACGACAGATGGCAGCACGCCGACGCACCTGCTTTAAGTTGTCGCAATATTCTGATTACTTTTTATCCAACCTATGTGTAATTTCTGTTGAAGCCCTCTCGCCAACAAGATGCGACTCCGGAGAGCCTTTCTTGGCACAGACTTTCGTGTATTGTTTTTATCGTCTGTTAGCTAAACATTGTGGGAGGAGAGGGAGGCGCGTGGGTGGCATGGCGGCCCTGCGCGGGGGCGTGGCTGCTGGCGTGGGCGTGGGCGTGGGCAAGGGCGAGCGTCGGAAGGATGCGGACTGCGCCCCAACGGCGGCCTCTCAAGCGTTGGCG
>BOPP01000208.1:276283-322117 GCA_017312745.1 Gryllus bimaculatus
GCTCGGATCATCCTGAGATTATGAATCATTGATTTGCTAAGTTACCAGTTTTTTCTCTTAAAATATCTTGTGTTTACTTTTTCAAGAAGTGTCACTAATTTTCCTTATTTGGATGGTATATGAGACTTTTTTTCGAAGACGAGTATACAAAATGTACATAGACTTAGAGCATCCAACCTCTTGAATAAGTTATTCATTATTCCCTTTACACAAGGTGAAATTGATATTGATCTTTTAAATTGATGTTTCATTTTGAAAGGGGACGTCGTTCAAAAGATTTTTAATTTGTTTTGTAATTCTGTTCGTATTTCTGCATCTTCTAATAATAGGCAAGCCTGCTGGTTGGTATTTTATTCATCTCTTGATTATGACAGGTCTAGTTCGTTACTGTTCTGGGGTGTAGTTACTTGAAATTACTCCAGAATCATTGCCTGCTTTACAAAAGGCCTCAGGTGACCTCTTTACGTTTCTGGTTTTGTGTTGGGCATCTTCGTGATAGACATCCGGCCAATGATTGCATCCAGAAGGATGGCCAAAACTGTTAATTTGGGGGTGAGATTAATCCTTTATAATCAAACAGTTGACCTTGTTCTTCATTCAGGCCCAGAAAAAGGACGCAGACATCTTCAAACGGAATGTGGTTAGCACTTTCGAGTGATTCCGTCAATAATAGTAGTCGCGCTCTTCAATAGCTTCTATAGAACAAAGGGAAACCAAAATGTTATTTTCATTGGACGTGCGGTAGTTGTCTTTGTTTGAAGCTGGTACACGTGTGGTTTCTCCTTCTCCTTCTCTCAACCCCGTGTACCTTCTATTTTTGCTCCTGACCACCCGTCTTTAATTCTTGTTTCTTTCTGGTCGCCCGTCATTTGCCATGCTCTCTCATTTAGTATTTTTAACATTTTACTTTCTCTCCTCTCTTGCAATTATTAATTTATCCTCGTCTCGTCTATAATGTTCAAAACATTTTTATTTTTATGGACATTCGTACTGTAAAGCACTCGTAATTGTAATTTCGCGCGTTGATTAAATCCTGGCCGAGGATAGGAGCTCTTCATTGAGTTTTTTACTTTTATCACTCTTTCTTCGTAAGAAGGGAATGTATTGAAAGTGTGAGCCGAAAAATGGCAATTTTTTTACAGTAATTGTCTTATTGCCGATCCCTGGTAACGGAAAAGTGGATAAATCTTGTTCCTATACGCAGGAAATTACTTATTTTAACATTTTATGCAGCCAGATTTTATAGTCTGTTGGTCATTGATACCAAATAATCGAGAAATCTGATAGAAGTTATTATGTTTTGAATGCCACAATCTTCATTATTAATAGAGAATTAACATTATCAGTAATTGAATATAACATTTTTAAGTTATAATTTCCTACTTGACTACGTCAAATACAATATGTACGTACATTTTAACCATCTCATCTGCTTTATTTGCAGACGTCAATGCTAAACGTTGTTCACGTTTTGGCATACCTCTGGCAATGAATATGAAATTAGTATTAATACTCTCCCCCTCAATAGATGGATAAAGTACCCTTCGAAATACTTACACCTAGTTTTGATGCATTAATTTGTTCATTATTTTGTTAATTTATGTTAAGTCTCGCTTATGTGAGCAGCTATTTTAAAATGAGAGTTGAATTAACATTGCTTAAATTTTGTATCTTCCCCAAATATTTGAATTCTCATATACTTAATTCCGATCTGTAAATTTCCTCTCAATGATTGATCAAAATTATTATTATTATTATTATTATTATTATTATTATTATTATTATTATTATTATTATTATTATTACTATTACTATTATTATTAGTATTACTACTACTACTACTATTATTATTATTATTATTATTATTATTATTACTATTGTTGGTTTTATAAGCAACCATTCCTCCACATAACTTTCATTTATTAAATTACATTATTGAGCGCCTGAGCACAAACTTGCAACAACTAAAACAAAATGCGTAGAAAATTGTACATAATCGCTTTTAGATCTCACTGTTACTTCATACTAATCAAATTAAGTTATCCACGAAAGCCGGAGTAGAAATCTCAAACTTATTGCAATAGAATATAGGTTTGGATGAATAGAATTGTTTAAAATATAAAATAAAAATATTAATGCATGTTTCTTTTATTTTATACATATTCAGTTTTTTTAAACAATTTAAAGCTCTATAATTAATAACACAATTATGTAAGAGATTCAGAGTATTTTATTCGTTCAACCTTGTCCTAATTGTCATGCAATGGCAGCTGGTGCCCCCAAAAGGGGGGGGGTTGCAGTTCAATCGAATGACGAAAATGGAATTTATATAAATAGATTAATTTCTAATTGGTTTGTAATACTGAAAGTGCAAATAATGGTTGTTGCAAACTGTTTTTTTGAAGTTTACAAAAACTAGTATTTTTTTCAAATTTTCCAATACAAAAAATTAAATCTTTATATATAACGAATAGAAAATATTCGCTATGCTATTCCTTATGTTTTAAACGCAAGCTCTGACAATGTATGATCCCCTACAAATAATTTACTGGGAAAATAAAACTGCTCTCTTCGAACTACAACCACAGAATCAACTATATTGTCTAAGAAAATTCATTTACGATTTTTAAATCAAAAGCTGTTCTCTATGATAATGCATTTTCAATAAAGTTTGAAGACCTGGAGTTGGCTTTCTAGGCATTATAATCTCGTCTCAGAGACACTGCTCTACGGGCACTCTTTGACTTTACAAATATATCTTTCACCGATATTGCTGCAATATATCGATTATTGATTCACATTAAATTGAAATGATGTCAAGGAGTCTAAACACGGCCTAGTATACAGCAAATGACAGCAATATCAATTGTCTTCTCTTGAGCAGATGCTTAAAAGTGATGCGAAACTCGATCTGCACAGTCATAGAAGCTCGTCATTGCTGTCGATTGCTGTATTGCTACACCACGCTTTAACTCTCTTTACTTATAATAATGTAGAGTATTTTACGAATATCTGGGATTTGGGTAACCGTGCAACCTGACCACTTGCCACCACAAGTAGCTAAATTAAATTCATTTCAATTCGTCAACACAGAAACTCGTCACCAAGAAAGGTCGCGGTGCTTGTTTTGTTAACTTTGTCTGCGCCTTCACTGGGCAGTGCCTCTTCCACAACTGCGCTCATGAATCTCTGCCTTCTCTCATCGTCTGTCTCCTTGAAGCTGGAATACTCGCAACCCGGCGCAAGCCGTTCCGCTAAGCGCCGCAAATGCCCCGCTAATGGTGCCATCTTCCTTCTTGTCATGGCGCGCCATTGTAAGTGCTTTCTTCCGCCATTTTTTTCTTCTTCTCCAAGTACCTTTTAGTTAATGCACTGGAACTCTCTGGAGATATGTAGGCGGTAAAGGCATTGAGCAAGGGCCATTTTTTCCTAGATTTGCAGCTTCTTTGCTTTTTATTCTTTATCTACATTTTTACATTGTACATTGTTTAAAAGTTTCCTTTTATATTCCTGAACTAAATCACTTCTTGAATTTGACTATTAGGGCTCATGAAATACTCTGTGTACTCAGGAAGTATTATTATTATTATTATTATTATTATTATTATTATTATTATTATTATTATTATTAGTATTAGTATTAGTATTAATATTATTATTATTATAATTATTGTTTTTGTTGTTGTTATTGTTGTTGTTTTGGAAGATTAAGACGTGTTTATAAAAGAAACGGCAATATATATCTAGAATATTTAAAAAAAAATGCAGTTATGAAACGAATAATTTAGTAAAGTAGTTACGTTTAAAATATTTCTATTGTTTTTACTGAATTTTTACTAATCGATTATGAATTCTGCGAGTACAAATCTTAATTCATTCTTCAATACTGATTGATGAGCGAGATAATTTCAATACTTAAATTGGTTTGATGGCAAAAATCATTTTAGGTAATGCTTAAATTAAATTTTACGTACCTCACTGTTTTTCAATTACTTTAAAGAATTATGTTTAAAGGCACCAACCATGTCGCATCCCGTCGAGTTTTCAATACCTTTTTGCTTTCTTTTTATTCATTTCAATTTCAACATGCTTTTTTCGATGAGGATACAAGCAGCGACACGTGATGAAGAGTAGGAAAGCTCGTTTTACACTGGCATTTTTCATTATTTTTGTGTACATGAAATGGATTGAAAAGGGATAATTGTTTCTATACTGCTTCGGCGAATAGACGAGATCGCGCTTTTTTCACGGTCACTTCGTTGTCTGCGCATAATTGTGATGAAAATATATTTTTTCTGGACGTCGCAGAAAGCGCTAATGCTCACACAACTGAACATATCCTTTATACGAAACAAATTAAGTAAGGTTATATTTAAGACAGCACGGAACTAGACATCAAAACATAGTATCTATTTTATTTTTCATCACGCTAATCACTTCACATTACAATTTCATTCCTAGAACGCTCTCAAAACTGCTGAAAAGGAACAAATCTCACAACACGCATAGAAAACGAGAAAAGTTCCGGAAAATGACGCCGACCGAGGTAGTCAAACACAATGAAATCTGTACCTAAAATAAAGCATGCGTCTTTTACTGTACAAATTACATCCCATCTGGTCCGTCACTTTTCTGTACCTATCAAAAATGATAGAAAAAATGACTGCGTGTCGCTGCGCGTCGCGTCTTGACTTTTTGTAATCTTGGTCACGCAACTTCGCCGTCCTGACTCCATCTCTTTTGTTTTGAAAACCCTCGAATCCCCCTCCATGCTATAACGCGCCAGAAAAGTATCTCCGCTGTGTCACCTTCCTGCTACAGAAATTATGGCGGTTACACGCACTGCGGCTTGTAACAAAAGAAAACGTATAAAGCGACAATCACAACAGATAAAAGGCATTGGAATAGAAACAGATAGACTCGCTGGAAATGATTTGAAGGCCGCCATTGAAGTTGAAACGTGCGTTCCCGGTGAACATTGATTGGAGCAAGTTAGATGTTTACAATTACTAAGTGCGCGAAAAATTACTTTTTTTTCAATTTGGATTTCATATGATTTCACTTTTCAAAATGAAATATGATAGAGGCTCTTACTATTAGAAAGACATTGTTGTTTTTTATTCGATAATCAATTATAAATATTGAAGTCCGAAGGGCCAGTCATTAATGAATTTAAAAAATAAATTGAAGGAGTGGATTTTTCCAGTGAAATTTGCAAATTTGTATTGTTAATGACAAATGGGAGCTGATATAGACACGTATGTATCACCATATTATACAATCATTGGTTTAATTTCGCATTGTACCGTTTTATTTCTGCTACAAACGACTCAAAAAAGATAATGATCAAAAGGAATGCAAACGTAGCGTTGGATTTGAAATTCGTATGTTTGCAAAACATCCACTGCGATGGCGGTCACCCCTTTCAGTTTATTCTGTGTCCTGCGTTGTCCGTGCACGGAATTGTCGGGGCTCCTAACATACGCTGGAAGTGTTGTCCCCATCGCTTGTTTCCCAGAGATCTTGATGCTACCAACGTCAATGCAATTTATAATAGGAGGCCCTGTTTCGGCCAGGGGCGAAGAGCCGATTCTGGTGCACTGTTCTATCGCCTGACTCTCCAGGGCTGCTATCGGGCTAGGACTTCCGGCGTTGGCGTCGGCGGTGGTCGCCTTTTTCATGGAGATTTATGGATTCCAGGCGCCCGCCTTTTAAAAAGGCTCTAATTGCGGCGGCGCGGCTAATTGCCGAAGACCATTAATTAAAGGGCGTGGGACGCGAGCGCCGGTGATGGGCGGTGATGAGCCCGGGGAAGCCGCGCGACCTGGGCGGGGCCTTAAGCGCTGACACACAACCTCACGGTGGAGATCAGTTGTCGCCTCGCGCTAAACCTTTCTCCCTCCAACCTCCTTCATTTCTTTCTTTAAGATTTAACGACGATGATGATGATGATGATGATGATGATAATAATAATAATAATAATAATAATAATAATAATAATAATAATAATAATAATAAAAGCATATCTAAATGCTCCGATAATTGAGGAAACTCTTGACTCAATCGTGTACCGATGACGTGAAATATAAATTATCTAAAATCAAGTGTTGAATATAAGAGATCATGTTAACGAGCAATAGACGACTCGTTTACATTGCTTGTTGATAACTTAAACCTGACGTTACTTTACGTTTAGAGTGCTGGTAGGTACGTTGTCTGCAAAACGACAGAGGTGCATATCATTTTACATAAAGCTTTGAGACGCACAGGGGTGAAAAATACGTTTTTCTTTCCTTCCAAAACCTTCATCAAAGGAAGCGTTCCACCGGATAATTTGAGTCTCTTTTTTTCTCTGTACACGAGGGGCAGATTATTGCGGTGGTGTATTCTCATTAATTCCAGGATTTGTTTGAAATCCTTTGCAGTGTACTCACTACGCTAATTAGTGGTATTACTGTTTAATTCTTCCATGCATTGAGGGAGTAGTTAAGCTCATTTTCGAAATATTATTTAAAATTCCTGTAAATATTATTTATATATTATCATAGAGTTTGAGCTTTACTTAAATAGAAAAAATATATTTTATGATATGATTTTTTCCTCTCTGCTACAATTAGAATTGTGTTTCCTGATAGAAACAGAATAAGAACGCAAGACACATTCTCAAAATATTTTTAAGTGAAAAAAATTCATTACACATATTTGCAGTGTTGCACACCTAAGAAAATCCCTTGTATTTTAGAACCAGGGCATATCTATTGCATAGTGAGGCAATGTGAGGTTTACCATTTTGTTCTGTCTTTTGTACAAAACTGCGTGTGTGTTCACGCACCCTGCTTCCACCTTAAACGTATTTGGAATGGTTTCAATAAATCTTTGACATAACCTACAACAGGTTAATCCTAAATGCTACTGATCTGCTTCAGGTTTGTGTGCAATCTACACATCTAATGCAGGTATCACAATATCAAAACTATTCTTGACAACTCAAGGACATTGAAAACGGTCATTAGTACAGAGATATAGAATTTGAATGAGACTTTTTTGTACAGTACATGTAGAGTAGTTATTTATTTTGCCCGAACAAGTGAAAAGATAATGCTTTATTTAGAGTTAGCGTTTAATTCTTATGCTCTTTCATAAGAACGCAAAGAGGTAATTTTTTACAATTCTGCATGGCTAGATTTCAATATCAATTATCGTCAATTTGACCTAGGCTTTATAGAGTTAAATATTTTTTCTTAATTCTTACGTGCTCATATAAATTCCAGTATTCCAGCATTTAAAAGTACTTGTGTACAGAGTGGAAGTAGAAATATTGCTACAAGTAAGACTGAAAATAAAAATTTAATAATGTGAAATAACTGTGAAATTCGAAGGTGAATCAAACATTTCGTATAAGAATAACAGGAGGATAAAAAAAGGCGTACATGAAACAATGTAAGCAACGTGCTCTATTCAAAAGAAAACACACTTTTCTCAGGATTAAATTCCGAGCAGGAGTCCTTTCCTGTAACGGGATATTTAATGGCTACTATGTTTTGTTATTACATGCGCTCTAACTGCCCGTCTATTTGAGCATTTGAAACAACAGACGGCATGTTCATATCCGCAGTAGTTCGCGCACTAACCATTAGATAGCTCTGCACGGAACCTTCTGCGAACTGCTGCGAGAGGCCACTGCGCGCGCTCGCGGAGTGGGTGGTGTTAGTTCGCGTAGCGGCGAGCAGATGGCTCCGTAGGCATCGGCCGCGTGGGCACGCCCGCAGCGGGCGGGTGGACGCCCTATAGGTGATCAATAGCGAGATCAATTGTGCGCGTGGGCGGGCGGGCCGGCGGAGCTCGGCAAGGGGGCGTGGTCACTGCGGAGGTGCGTCGCTGCTCTACACGGCCCACCGCCGCGCTGTTTATAAGCGGTCCAATTTTTTTGGAAGTTGATGGTTTATCTTTTCCCCTACTTCCCATTTTCCCTTTCTTAAATTTCCTTAGCACAGGCTTTTGGACGCTGTTTACTTTTATGAGGATAATGGTAGTAAATTCTCTAAAGGTTGGTCAGCCTGTTGGGGTCGATGCATGTGATACGGCGGAAATGTTTCGATGCAAATACCAATGTTGCAATTCAAATTCAGCAAAACTCATAATAGTAATTATTGAATTTATGAGTCTTTACCCTCAATCATAATACCGCTTTACCTTTTACAGAAAATTGACAAATCAATTTATTAATGACAAGGATCCAACATTTGGCATTTACCTTATACATTTTATCCTAATTATATTTGCAACCAGCAACACAAATTTAAACACGTCTGATAATAAATCTTGAACAATTCACAAGTCTGAAAGAAAATATGAATAATAAATTACTTTCCATATAAACATTTATTAAAATATACAACACGATAATAGGAACTCTACTTCTAAATAATAAGAACTTATGTTTTGTTGTTTGCGTAACCAAAATCATGAATGTTCGAGAGTTCATTTGTCGAACTATTAAACAGATGCATCAAACTTTATGTCCTGGAAGTCTATGAAATTTGTGTTTAATCACACTTCCTTTTCCCGATTTTATCCTACTACAATTCAATTATGAAGTCCATCTATATTTTTACTTTATAATTATCGTGCAACATCACACATTACTAACCCTCGTTGCTAATGTAGTCCAACTTCATTTACGGTCAGGGACAAATCCAGGCGATCATTTTGAAGGGAGTCATCATAGATCGGATCCAGGCGATTATTTTGCAAGGAATTATCATAGATTTTTGTTAAATAATTCACATATTTGTTATTATATCGTGTATTATTTACTGTAGATATGACACTATACAATATTGTGTCATCTCCTTTGTATTAAAACAGCTATAAATCAAAGGAAATCTTTCTTCAGTCGTACATTTTACTTCACCACCCTATCGTTCACGTCCCTCATATTTATGAATGCGACGCCGCCTTCTCTGTTTCTTAGCATTCTATACATATGTTTTGTTTCCTTACTACTAACGTACATATTATGCTCATTCTAATACATTGGAGGAAGCTAATTCGGCATCTCTGTTAAAGGTGAATTTCAGTATGTGTTTGTGTGTGTGTTTTTCAGGAAGATGTGAAAAGGAAATATGTTTAGAATTGAGGTTGTTTGTGTGTGTTTTCGACCGAGGTTGAGTTCATTTAATGTGGAGATTTGTGATAAGCAGATATTGAAGATTCCGTGATTTTCCTCGGTCATCCAGGGGAATGCTGGGATGATTCTAATGAAAAGTCACGGCCATAAATCCGCCAACCGCATTCATTAACTACGCGAAGTCTCGAAGATTAAGCGGATCGGAGATATGGCGAGTTCCTGGTTGGTGACCGACTAAGAATCCCGGGGTCTAACGGCGCCGAGGCCAATTGCTGTTTTGCCATATAATGGCTAAATACGAATGTATTTAATAGATACGACGGTGCTTTTGCTGTAAGGGTGGTGGCAGCGGGGTGGACGGGGAAAGGGCGTGCTCAAATACTCGCGGCGGGAAGTGCAAGGGGGCGTTGCGGAATGTACGCGGACGCTGCGGCGGGGGCGGGAGCAGAGGTGACGGCCGGATGGCGGCGTGGTAGAAGCGGGGGAGGAGGCGACGAAAGGGCACGGGGGCGGAGATCCATGAAGCATATGGCGAGGGATGGCGATTCCTGGGACGATTGCGTCCAATGAATGATTGTGGGTAGTTATAACCATGTTATAACCAGGAGGTGGCTGTGTTATCCAGCGGAAACGCGAGTTCCGTTGCCTAACAGAAGGTTTCATTTTCAGTGGCCCCCCCACCACCTCCATCCAGGTAGGATAGTACATTGAAGTGAAAGTCCGAATGTAAGGGAGAGGACAGGACAACAAAAGGAAGCAAACATCACGCGCAGACCGTGTATCAGTAGTGATCCGGTATTCGCTGGATGTTGATCAAAGATTCCACGGAACGCGAAGTGTCGGAGTGGCCTAGCGCTAACAATTTCCTCCAGACAGCGCGCGGCTAAAGTCGCTCCAGCTATGTGGCTAGTGTCGAAAATCCACCACAGTTGAGACTCGTACCCCCAAGACCTTCCGGTCAGAGACGATGCACAGTTAGAGGCAATAAGGTCTCGGAGCAGTAGTACCTTCGAAGTAGCGAAGGGTGGTTGGGCGACAAGAGGAAGGCGGGGAGCGGGCGGGGAATATCGGCGGTGTGTGGGGCATTTCTGGGGTCTGTGGCGGGGCGTGAGCGAGCGGGGAGGCAGCAGCGGAGCCCGGAGCATTCTGAGGTCGAGGGCGTGGAGCGGCGCGCGTGGGGGTAGGGGGGGGGGCGACGACTGCGCCGGGACCCGCCCCCATCGGCAGCGCCGCGGCGCGGAACGAGACCGACAAGTTGCAGGGCGGGCGTCTGCGGCGCCTGCCTGATGAAGTGACTGTCGCCTCTGGGGCGCGTTACGACGTTGCACGCGCTCTACACAGCAGCGCCTCCGCCGCACGGCGCGTGTCAGCTTGGCGCAACAAATGCAATGCGAGCCTCGTCGAGATGGCGCGTTAAGTGTGTCTGACGTTTCAAGAAGCTTGCTGTGTTATGTTTTTCCATGCGCGATGCACTGCTCAGGGTAACTACGAGGGTTGGGACATGTGTCCTGGCCACTATCTGTTTTGTGAGAATATGAGCACTAGTGGAAAAAATGAAATATACACATGAAAGGACAAGGTATAAACTAAGCGCATGAGCATTTAATGGCACACTAATAGTGTGTTTATCATAATTATTTAGGTGTTTGAAATGACAATGCTGGATTTAGATTCCACCGCATTTTAGAATATACGAGGTCACCACACTCCTAAATCATTACACACTCATTCTAATGACCCAGTTAGGCATACTCTCGATTACTGAACGTGCTACATTGATCTGCAGCGTCACGTGTGGTCAGTGATCGCTGTTTGCTACGTGTCCTTGTGGCAACTCTCTTGCTCATCTCGCGAGTACCATGTATGGGGAGGGTATTATTTTTAATAGTTCCCACCAATTCCATATGATATTCCAATTCCATATGAACACACATTAGTGCAGCATTTCGTTCACGTTACAATAAACGTTGTGTGTTCCGTTCTTTGAGAAAAAAAATAGTTCTGTCCCAACCCTTGTATCTAGTGTGTCATTTGTGTCAAATGTATTATACCGGTCGTATAAATTTATCGCAACGTTCTGGTCTAATTTACATGACCTCGTGCCATGATCCCTAAAATGTAACTCTATGGTCTCAACACCTTGTAGCAAAACTGCAATTGATTTGAAGCACTTTAAACAAACTATCCGTTCATTTTGGAGTTGTTTTAAAATTACAGCACAAAATGAATTCAATGGCAGAAAGCCATTTTCATTAATATTTAAATTTTGAAAAACAAAAAAGTATTGTATGTAATATTCCGCTTAATGTTTGGTTTGGATATCAAGCGACAGCTGAGACATAGATAACAATAGATTCTGCAGCAATATAATACAAACTACCTGCAACAAATAATATGAGGAAGTATGTACAGTTCTAGCATCACTCGTTTAATTGTGCAACGTGCTGGAGTTAAGAGTAGGATTCGACACATATCGTGCCTGGAGTACACTTAAGTAGATCCGTGATCAAGCGAATTTGCGTTTGAGCGAACATTGCCGTTTAGAGCGTATTTCTTACATTTCCTTGAGTGCAATCTCAGTGGAACTACACCTGAAGTGCTATGACGAGTGTCGAAAGAACATGAAATGTGTAACTAACTGAACGATTTAACATCAATGTAGATAATAATATTAACGAGATGTTACTTTATGAACGAAACCTCGCGTGAAAGCCGTTCGATTTATTGTGCCACAACAGGGGCACACACACACACATACAGAATGTCTTTGAATAAATGCTGTAAACGTCTAGACATATAAGGAGTTCGAAGATGAACACTTTTGCCAATGAACACGTTTTAGAAAATATCATACGACATGGTATATTAGAAATCTATGAATTAACTGTAAAAATTCCGGAATTTTTACACCCCATAGTACTGTCCTAGGGTTAACATTGACTTCGTGCGCCTGTTTAGCATGCAACTCGCTAAGCATTAAAGTTTGGCAGGGAACAAACTCACAGGGGACAACCTGCTCGCTCACTGGCAACGTTAATACAAGAGATATTATATATTCTCTTCATTTCATTCTGATATAATCAATGTTGAAAATACTCATAAGTGCAAACAATTGAATTGTTATTAATTTATTATAAGGTAAAAAATAGAACTGTATTACAATTTAAAGGCAGTAAATGAAAGTTTAAAAAAGTGGAAAACAATTGAATTATCTCTGTAGAATGGAGTACAAAAGAGATGGACAAATAATATAATTGACTTTAATTAACGGTACTTAAATGTTTAGACAATAAATTGCTAGATCGCCATAATTCATTAAATATTCACATTTACGGAGTATTTAGAGAGACCCGTAGGATTACGCAACATTTTTGTGGAAAATTCATTTAGATGACTGCATAAACATACATGAATGATGAAATTAACAAAGCCACTTAACACAAGTATTCTCTCTAAAAAGCTTATACACGTCATTTTTGCTGACATTAAAGTCACGTAGACGTGTACATTTTGTTAAATTCGATGTGGAAAATGTTTTAGATACAGATGTAAATGAAGCAACATGTAAAGAAATTCTTAGGTTTTATCGAAACCGAACCTTAAAACATTCGTGAATTTCTTGAAACATTTGAATATGTCCGAGTATTCTTTAGGAACTACCAATTAAGAGCATGAATGGAGCACACAGAATGGTGTGATAGAAGGAGAACACGGTATAATTGCGCGATGATATCTCGAAATGCGAGATTGATATAATTGCGACTAACTGAAATAATAATATTAGCTAATGAAATGTAATCGTAATGATGTATCAAAATCTAAAACTCTTTCAGAAATTTAGAAAGAAATATCTATTACTAATTTCCAATGCAGACAGAAATTAAATGAAAACTATGCTGCCTCTTGCCATATGGCAGCTTGATTGATACGATAGATGTACAGGAATTGAGGAAAAACATAAAACAATGAAATCATTTCGATTTTGCCTGAAAAATGTCACTATTTGATTGCATTGTTCCGTCTATTCTCACATTGCTTCTACCAGCTGCGTTCTCATGCTCACTACGTCACTGTTTGCGACGTATATGATCATACGACTGCAATGTTTTGAGTCGACATTATGAGACAAAATTTTTTTAAAGTTGCTGTTTGTAAACAACTGCTGAAATGTGAATATACTATACCATGCAGCTATTTGTGAAGACACATTTTAATTTAGTTGTTGAAATACTTAAGTTTTTGAAGTATTGCACGAGCTTATTTTATATTTTTAATTGTTTTTGTGACTTAACTTATGAGAAGCCATCTTGTGTGGTTTTCTTTTCGAGCATTTTGCTGCTGCAGTTCACTAGTCTATACTACTAATTTTTAATGCACGTAAATACTGAAAAAAACTACTCTGTGGCCGCCGGCTATGAAAAGAGGTGGCGTCGGTTTTATTAAATGCCCATAATAAATGGGGAAAATCCAAAAGCAATCAAACTTATTTTGATTTATATTTAAAAAAATGCAAATGTATGTTTGTGTTACGCCGGCTATATCACCTGAATTCTCGTATTTAGTATGTCAGTGCTTACGACATAGCTGACGTCGTGCGACAGCAAGACGTCAAGGAAGCTGCCGTCCATTAAGAAACATTTAGGTACTTAACATGTTACGTTATGGGACATTTATTTTTATATTCTTCATGTGTAAAAAAACTGACATATTGAATAAATCATATATTTTGTTACCTGAGTATTCGTGAATTCAGTTTTTGTAAAAATACTTGATTTATGATAGTATTACTTAAGCAAATATTTTGGTTAAGCAGTGTGTATGTTAATTTTTGAAAATATTTTATGTAGATTTGTACCGCAGCATTTTTGCTATTAGTTCGATGTATATCACCATTTAGATAAACGGTTCAATTCAATCGTATTAAGCCTTTCACATCCTAAATGCAACCTACAGGCTGATGACTAAAATTGTTTTCAGGGGCAACCAATGCACTATGTACCAGATGCCCTGTTGTAGGAGGTGCACTGGATGCATTATCCAAGCGTCAATTTTCCCCAAACAGCAGCGATGCTCCGCGCTTGCGAGTTCGGAGCGCGGGGGCGTGGGCGTGGGCGGGGGCGGGGGCTCGAAAGCGGGGGTGGAACATGCGGCGACGACACGTTGGTGTATCGCGCTGCAGTGCTAGGGAAGGAGAGGCGTCCGGCCGGCAGGTAAAGGCGAGAGAGCGGACGGTTGCGGAGTCGGCAATGAGGGGGTGGGGAAAGCAGTGGAGGGAACAGTCGCTGCGCGGCGGGAGGGAGGGCGGGGGTGGGTCGACTAGACGGCAGTGTGGGTGGGCGGCGGGCAGCAAGCAGGGCGAAACGTGGGGCAGAGAAGCATGGACGAAAGTTCGAGCGTGCGAGTGAGCTGGAAGGTGGGTGATGGGCGCGGAGAATGGAGTGAGTGTGTAGGAGTGTGGTCGAAAGGGTGGGCGAGAGGATGGATGGATTTGTTGATCGGGCAGGCAGTGTGGGCGGGTGGCGCGTGACAAATGGGAGGGCGGACGGGTGTAGAAGAGTGAAGGACGGACGATGGGAATGCGGGAGCGTGGGTGGTGGAACAGTGCGAGGCGGGCGGGCCATACAGAAGAGTGGGGGCAGAGGCGTGAGGGCGGGCGGGAGCAGAGGGCGATGTGTGGGACGCCGCAACGAAAGGCGATCGCCGCGCGACCCAGACAAATGTAATGTGCGACACCGTATCCGTCTCCACGAGCCACGAGCGGAGCCTCGGAACATACCCACAAACATATCAGCATAAAGGTGACCGTGACGAGGTCGATTACCACCCAGCATCAGCTCCAGTAACATCGTCGGACGCCCGGAAGGAGTATAAGCGGGCTGGAGTGGACACGTGCGCAGTCGGCGGGAGATGGGCAGATGGCGGGACGGGCGGGCGGGGTGGAGAGCTGACGTTGACGAACGCTGTTTAGTTAGCCTAATTACGCGAGCGGAAGGTCGCTAATGAGATTCGGCTGGCAGCGCCGACCGCCCGCCCACTCGCCCGCCCGCTCGACCACTCATCCCCGGGAGGCGCGGCTGCGCTGTCTTCTGATCCGCCCGTGCGTTCGACGGGGTCGAATTCTACTTCATTCCGCTTGATCTCCCCTCACAGGGCAGGCCACTAAAATAATCCGCGCTTTGCCTAGTACCCCTATTAAACGACAAGAAATGACGACGTCATTTATGATATATGGTTTAGTCACTAAAACCAATGGTGTAAATAAAGGAATATAATGGTGTTATACCGTGTGTATACAATTTTTATATTTACCGCATTGTCTTAATGAATTGACTAGGGAGATTTACATACCAAAATATTGCCCTCATATCCTATTCCTTTTCTCTCTCGTAGTTTCTGTCACCCTCTTCACATAATCGCTCTTTGTTATAGCTTTATTGTTCTTCAGTGTTGGCATTCGTCACATTTTGGTCGCTCCCCTTTTGGATTTTTTGTGTAATCTACATCTATATGATACTTAAATGTTTCTGCTTAATGTAAAATCTAAAACATTCGATCCCAACAATGATCGTTTTTAATAATTTGCGATATGTTAGGTTTATACTCGAATTAATATTGATTATCTGAAATATTGTTCTTTTATTTCAAAATACTCATAGAATTTCCTTGAATAAAAACGTACCTTTTTTATTCAAACTCATATGGTTGAAAATATTGAGATTTTTATACAATAAAATATTTGAATAATACATTTGAATGATAAATAGATGTAGAAATGACTTGTGGAAATGAATTTATGTCAACATTTCGGTGTTTATTTGGCCTTATCGGGGCTTTACTAAAAAAGTGATATCTGATGAGAGCGAAATGAAACCTTGAGCATTTGCATAAACAAATAATGTTTTAATAAATTTCAAATCGCCAGTTTTCAGACATTTCTTCATAGATAAAAAGCGACAGCAAGACAACAGATTTCCATAAATTATAAATTGCTAAAATTTATATTTGTTCACATTGTATTTTCAAAGATAATGTGATGATTATGATAATGATGAAATAATAATAATTTATTTTCTGTTCATTCCATTCCGTTTTTCATTTCGTATTTTTCATGACTTAACCTCTACACCAATCATTCATTACAACCGTTTGCAGGAATTAATTATGGTTCCACAATACGAAATCATTACCTCATTAAAGCGTCATATTATTTCAAGCTGAAAGCTTTTACAGGGGTAAAGTACACATTGGTATACGTATTTTACGCTCTTAATAATTATAAGGTATGAATTTCTTATTCTATTTCCATTAAAGATTAAAAATCTTCATCTGAATAGGGAGTATTACGAAAAGAGTTTCGCTCGAAAGGGCAATCGCGAGAGGCAAAAAGCAAGTAGATGTAGTAAGAGGCCCCCAGGGGTCCTGCGAGGCGTAACGAGGCCGCGTGGCGTCTTTTTGGAGCCTCCGCAATTCCCGCTCTCGGCCCGCGCGCAGCCGCGTGGAAACACGAACTGCCTGGAGGAAATGCCCCCGGGCGCGCCTTCCTTCGCCCCGTCGCTTCCCTCCATTGCTCCCCACCACTACGCTCGCCTCTCCCCTCCCCTCACCCCTCCCCCTGCCGCCACGGCGCCGCGTTCGCTCTGCACCCGTCTCCGTTCCTCCACGCTCCTCCTTTCCTGCCTCCCTTGCTTTAGCTGCCGTTTTCAACGCCTCCACACCATCTGCCTCCCCCACAGCTTCACTTACGTCTCCGCCCCTAGTTTCCCTGCGATGCTCCGTGCTCTTTCGCGATTCATTGCAACATCTTCCTCCCCCAACACCGCCTCATCTTTCGCCCCCATCCCCGTCCCCTGCTTCTACTCACCCCCAAGCTCCACCCCTGCTCCATTCTGCTTCTGCGTCACCATCATTTGGCAACCGAAATACCTCCACGCAGCCTCTTCCAAGATTCTCCGCACACAATCCTGTCTCTCTCCTATTCACTATTAACCGCTTTTATTCTTCAAAAAATAATTTTATTCTGCCATAACCATTTTGAATAGTTATATTAATTTCTTCTTGTATCAATCGCTTAAGGCTTGATGTGCTCTTAGATTCACAAAACTCATGTCTAAAGTAGCCGTTATCCTAGCCGGTACCTTCATAAACATTAGTCGGCGAGAAATCTCTTAATCGTTCCGGTCACGACACGGGCCTCGCAAGACCATTGACGTTCGTGTCCATCCCGAGCGACGGCAGAGAGCGGCGACGGCACAAAACGAACTTCGCGGCGATGTGGTCGTGGCCGAACTCTCCCGCTGATTGGCTGACGCGGACCGCAGCGGCGCTCGCGGGTGGGCGCCGGCGGCCGTAACAGATCGCCGTGTTTTCCGGGCGGCAGCGCCGGGCGCAAAAATGCCAAGTTCACCACGCCCCCGCTGCCGTCGCCGCCGCCGCAGACCCCCTCCCCCGCACTCCCGCCACCCCGCGGCCGCCCCGGGTCCGTCCCGACATATCGTCGCCACTAATCAAACAAGCCGCCCTCGCCGCCCCCACTGCGCCCGCCGCTGTCGCCCCCTGCCGATCTATCATCCGCCGCTGAATGAAATATATAGCGCATGAAATATAGACTAATCAAGTTTCAGTTCGGGAGCGAAACTTAATATCTGTTTTGTTTCGCTCAACATTCCGCGGCGGCGGTGCTGAGCTTCGCGCTGCGCGCCGTCCGAGGCAAGAGAGCAGCGATTGATGAAGGGCGGGGGGGGGCGTGATGTCATGTGATGTGATGTGATCTGATGGAGTGGGGCGATGGAACAGCTCGATGGAATTTAAGAATAAGCACCATAAAAACACGCGGTACTGTACCGTGTTATGGTGTATGGATTATCAGTTTGATGATTTGATAAAATGTTATTATATCCTCCTTTTATATTTATTTAATTTCTATCAAATTTTCTTTGTGATTCAAGTCACTATTTAATGCTAACGTATTCTATTTGTTATTACATTTGTATCTCACTTTCTTATGGATACTCGCACTTGCGCGCGCCTCGTTTCTAAAATAATGGCAAAAAAAACTTTTTCCATTTCATCTACCTTGCGTTCCACCTCATGGTAATTATACAATATTACCGTCTCTTCCTTCTCTCGTCACTTTCCTATTCACCAAAGGTATTATTAATAGCAGAACCGAGAAACTCTTCAGAACAATCTCTTGCGTCGCCGTAAACGGGCTGTATTATCTGGGATTTTCAAATCTTTCTTCTTATGAAAACTCGACGCAATGATGGTTTGACTTTTGTATTTGTTGCAAAGAGTTGGGACAACAACGGCCTCAATATTTTAACTGTTTTAACCGAATTCTCAGCCCAAAATAAATCTGAACATTGTCAGGTGATTTCATTTCTCCAGGCGTTTAGTAATGACACTTTTACTTGGCATAACCATGTTGCACACAAAATGTTTTCGTTTAGAAAACTGACCTTGACAGGTTTTATAACTCGCAAACGAGGGTTACCGAACCAACTAACACTAATTCATTTACAGAGGAGAATATGAATTTATCGCATAATTGGAATTCAAGCGAGTATTTCAAAAGTGACGTCACCATTTTCATTTCTTTTCTAGCTTTACGTATGAATATATTCTTATAAATCGTATTCATTATGCTACTAAATGTTGTGTTCAAAAGTGGCATTTCTCCAATGCTAAAAGATTTACAAAAACCGTCGCCGTACCTACAACTATAAGGCTGAAGCGAATACTTTACATTCCTGAAATTTGTATTTCTTGGCGATCCGCCCCTTCGGAAGCAAGCCCTTCGGTTTCCGGCGCGTGGGCCCACGTCGCGCACCCTTGTCCTGCAGATCTTGCGCCGTCGTCTGTTTGCTCGCGCTGATCGGCGATTCTTCGCGGGCGCGGCCTGTCCCTATTTCATGGGCGATAAATTCAGGCGCGCCGGGGCGACGTGGGCGACCGGGCGCGGTGGGCGATGGGCGATGGGCGATGGGCGAGGGGCGCGCGAACGCCCGAGGAGTTCTCGCTGCCGGCCGATGCATTATGGAAGAGGGCGCCAGAACGTATGGCTTGCACAACAGACGCGTTTCACGAGAATTACTAGTGCATAACTCACTCCCGATGCGCCGGAATGAAATCGCGCATTCAGTTAGCAGGCAGCTAGGGACAGAAAAAGCTAGCGCTACGTGTTTCCTAAAAGTATTGCGACGGTTGTGGAGATTATAATGTGCTCTTTGTAGTCAGCATCTTGGAATTTGTTGTCGAGTAGGTCACAAGTAGTGGTAGCATGGTTGCTAAAATTACATAGGTACTCATAAACGTTTTTAACGTATGGGTTTCTCATGTGGAATATAAAGAAAGTTCAAAATTATTCTTCATAAAAATATCTTTAATTTATTTCTTCTATATTATCATGTTTTCTTCCTGAACGAATGGCTAATCATCAGGATTTTGTAGAAAACGCAGAGTTCAATGGGCAATAAATTAACAAATATTATAATACGTCTGAGCCTTCTATTGATTGACATTAATTGATTAATTGATGTCAATCATTATTCAACCAATGATTAACATTAATACCACACTACTGACCATCAGGATTTGTTTGAGGATCACTTACACAATTCGCTCATTCAATTATCAGGCAGCTAGAGATCCAAAACGCTACTGTTCTACGTTTTCAAAAAATAGTGCCTCTGATTTGTTGATTATACTCTTCTCCGCGTGTTATAGAAATTTGCTAGCGAATTGGTACTTTGATGTAATATCACTCCATTTAGTGTACCCTTCAATAACACATATCTAAAATATTTTGTTTAACATAAGTCACTCAACCATTCACAGAGTTCCCTAAACCGTCGTAAAAATATCTCTCATTTAACCAAAACTTATTTTTTCTCAAAAAAGAAGCACAACATTCTATTCAATGACAACCAATCATCAATATTCTATACAAGTGATCCGCTTATCTATAATGCTGTTGAACACAGTAAAACATTCGCACATTCTTGAAGGCAGTTTCAAAAAAAATACTGTTCCACGTTTTGAAAACTGTCGCGTCAAAGGATTTTACGTTAAAGGATAATTGTAATGTTCTCTCTATATTCAGCGACTAGGAATTGTTGACTAATTAGCAGAACAGTGATATCTTTTATAAACTACAGTATCTGGGTTACTAAAACTTGCAAAAATATTCTTCATTAGAATTAGAAATTTTATAAATGTGTTCATGAATTGGTGTGACAGTGTAAGAGTGATTCCTGAAATAACACATTAATTCATTTTTGAAGCATGTAGATTGTTTAAGAAGAGGAGACTAGAATACATTCTAGAATGGCTATGTGCTAACCACACGTACCCCTTAAATGTTTGGCCGCAAGGCAGGCATGCTGCTGGTAGGCCTCAGCTCGTAAAGAATTGTCGTGCCAAAGTACTAAATGTATATTATTAACACTACTAGACTGGCTTCTGGCTAATGTTTTTGTAAAAATTTCCCATGTCTTTCTTTATGATGATTGATTTCTTTATCAAATATAGAATTAATAAAGAATCCTTTCTTTCTTACTTGTTACCACATTTTTTTTCTTGTTGCATATATGAAACACGATTAGGAATATCTTCAATTAATTATTTTCACTACACTAACCATCATTTTATTCAATTTTTTCCTTTCTATTTCAATTCACTGGGTATTTAATTTTTTCTTAACTCGAACAGAAAATATTCTGATAATTATACATTTCCAAGGAATAGCAAGTGGTAAAATCTCTGCTACAAAGAAATTCCATTTGCTACAAACGTATTTTAACACAGGGAGATTAATCATTGAATTTTATAACTATAGTGAGTAGTGACAGCGTCAAGGTTTTGAAAGTTTGCTTTCTTCGTGTAATATTTTAAGCTAATAAGATACCTTAATATTCAAAAGAAAAGTTGCTACAGAATCAAAAGATCATTTCTGTTTTCATTAACATAAAACATGTTACGACAAGAATTGAAAACTTCGATTGACATTTCATGTCAAGTTGTACTTTTACAAAACGTTCGAAAAATAATATAGATGTATTGTGAGAATATCGAGAATGCGGAAATCAGTATGATTCATCCAGCGAAAGAAATTCCACTAGTTGAGCCAGAAGTCATTCTTCTCTGTCACCTAGTTTTTAACAAACCGTTGCTTCCCCTGTGCTACTCTTTTGTTACAGACCGCCCATTAATCCTGTTCATGATCGACCAACTACATCTCTGCTGCGCCCACCGAGTTCCCGGAAGCGCGAAGTTTGCGTCAATTTCTCGGAATAAATAATGCCTGCAGTACGTTCTCCCATGATCTAGGCTTTGCCATTATTGCAGACTGTGGAAAGCAATATGTTAGTTCCCTTGCAGAGTTCACAAACCTCAAGAAAGTTGGAACGCGTATTTATTATACGCCCACTATTGTGTAATCATAGACTTTTGAAACAGTCCGTGTATATACTGCAATAAAATATATTTTTTATTAATTGAACAAATAGGTAATAATCGAATTCATGTCAATTATTTCAATATAAAAAATGCAAAATAATTACAAATATTTTAAATAATTGTAATAATTATAATGTTAATTCAAAGAGAGTACACAACTTCGGTGAAACAATTTAAACATTGTAGGTCGTTTAAATAAATAGGCAATTCTTAACAATATTTATCGCTGATTTGCGTAGATGTTCTAAAATAGTCTAGCCACGGTCTAGTATGTCGATTGTTCCTATAGTTACATACTAATCGATACTGAATTAACAATACGGAACTCTCTGGAATGTCTTCGTAACTATCAAGAATATTAAATGTGTATAGTACTTGAAAAAAATTTCTGACGACGGAAGTGTATAATCAAATCTGAAAAGCATTTTGCCAGGTTAAAATCAGGAAATATATCCTAATTATTTTCAAAGACGAAGGATGTTGCAACATAATATGTACTAGATCGTGCACATCAATGTTATTGATAACTAATCTTACGATATACATGAGTTTACAAGGAAGAATAAATTCAAAATAATTTATCATTTCATTAACAACCCAAAATAGTAATTCATTGTTCAAAGAGTGCAGTAATAACTATCCTGATGTGGCTAAAGCCACATTTCGTTTTACATAAAGATGTTTAAACCACTCCTACGATGAAAAACAAACGGTCGTGTCTCTCCGGGATCACCAAAATTCGAAGATTAGCTCGACCGTTGTGAGAACAAATGAAAATTCACTGAGTTGCCAGTGAAAACCGTATCCATGCTCCTTTTGGTCTCTTGGGTGAAAATGGTGAACTTTTCCAACTGTGGAAGTATTTCACGACTCCAGGGATTCGTATGCCTCACTCCGAAACAGACCCCCATGACGTGGTTTTGCCTCTCTTCGCCAACCTGCTATTCTCTTGCGCTCGGCACCGACCCCACCCCACCCCGCCCCAGCCCTACTCCTCCATCCATAGCAGCTTGCAAACGGGCGTAGGACTCGCCGCGGGGGCGCTGCTCTGAAGCTGAAGGAATGACAAATCAGCCTCAGCAGCCGCCCCCACCACCACAGCACCTCCGCCTATCGCACTGGGCCAAAATAGACTGACAGCGTAGCAGCAAGATTGAGATAACACCATGAGAGATTTGGAATTCACTCGTATCTCTAAATAGCGCACCCGAGAACTCGGGTGTGAAAATACAATCCCCTTTTCTTCCATTTTTATGAAAGGAAACATATGTTAGCAAAGTGTTTTTATTTGTAAAAAGTCTAATAATAACTTTTAATGCAGTTATAATTTAAGAAATAAATTCTTGACTATTGTAAATTCGTGTGTGATCAACTTCGACTCGGAGTGAGGACACTCAATTTATTGCCGTGTCATCATTAAATCTAATTATTTACTCAGGAAATAAAAGAATCAAAATACGTAATGTGATGATGAAAATCACTAACGCGAATACCCTTTTGTATCTTCCAGATTTCTGTTGACATGCAATATGTATTTCCTTAAAGATATGCTGGGAGCGCTGTTGTTTCCGCTTGGACCGCAACTGTCCGGCGGGGTGATTAATAAATGGGCAGGCCGTCGTAGGCGCAAGACGGGCGGCGGAGGCGCGGGCGGCGGGCGGGGGCGAGGCGGATGGCGACTGTCAAATAACATGGCGCGCCTACGCCGGCTAGAGCCCGCCGCCCGCCCGCCGCGGCCGGCGTCCACCTGCCTCGGGGAGTCCGAGCCGGTCGGGCGCCGACGCTGGACGACGCCGTGGTCCGCCGCCGTCGTCCACTCGCCGCCGCCGGCCGCCGCCGCCGCCGCCTCGCCTGTCGCGAAGCCCATGGGAGGGCCAGCGCACACGAGTAAGTCGCGCAGGCGCCTGTCGCTCGTGCGTAGCGATCGCTTGTGATGAGGACAAAACTGTCAATGCGCTTTCCGTGACGATTGCGATCAGTGCAGCCACGTCCGATTCCCTGAGAATGAATAGAAACAAATTGGAAGAACAACGTGTTTAGTAGTTTTGTCATTCTAAATAGAAATGGACACACAAAAATTTTACTAAGAAAAAGTATGGAAATCTAAGGGAAGGAAACGTTAATAAAGTATAAGATAAATTATATTTCTTCAAACATGGTAAACATTTTAAAACACATTCACACGTACTGTAGTTTCAAATGGTTGTTCAAAAGTTTCTTTGTGTGAGCAAATATGGTTCTGAAACTTAAATATTTCTTGGATAAAATCTTTTATTAAGTAATAATTACTTTGGTAATTATGTAACTAAATTATTGAATAAAAGTAATTTAAGGTATAATGCAGTAAAATTATAGAGTCGTAAGTGAAAATGCGTAAATTTTGAGACATTAAAAAAGTCGAGGCGGCTGAATATCACGTACTTAAATTTACCATCTGTGACATTAATTGTGATTTAGTCATTACCCCTACACCCGTTTACTAAATCGAAAGAGTTTAAATTAGCCATCCAAATATTATATGTATGCTAAAACCCAAATTATTATTTAAACAAGCCTTTTGTCAACATGTAACCAACAGGTGCCAAAAATTTGAATTTAGAAATGAAATAAAATTTATCGCATCGAATTAGTTCTACTTATGTCTATTTATGGCGACCAACGCCACGAATTAAATAACAATATACAACATAGCTGCAAATAATGTATATATTTTTTCAAAAGTTTAAAGACGCCTAAGATGTGTTAATGATATTGGTAAGTTACTATTACTCAACTTTGGTGAAGTACACATTATCAAACACGTTTCTGAGGATTAATTTTTCCATTGAAAGAAATACACTTCATATAATACTTGATGGAAAATACACTTGATGCTTTAACTCAGACGTAGACTTTCTTGTTTTCTATGAATTAAAGGTAATACATCTCTTATATATATTTTATTGGTGAAATTTTCTCTCCAGAAAAGCGTGTTAAATTCAGTTACAAGTAATTTGGTATCCAACCAATAATATTATTTTTACTTGCGCTCACCAACATCGAGCGTAAAATGATCTCTTATCCAAATTACACGATTTCACGGGCTTCAAATAACTTTCAAACGATGTGAATTCAATACATACAGCGCATACTGTAACTATCCTTCCATTCAGCGGAAGATAAAACATGCAAATCCAAATCTTTCAATTTTCTTTGCCTACTCTAGAAACCATGGAACTTTAAGAATGCAAAACAACATTAGTTATACAGATATTAAAACATTCATCATCCTAAAATAAAAGTATTCAATAGAACAAGACAATACCTATGGCCTGCGCGCGTGAAAATAGTTTTAAACAATACTACTGCGCATTACTCGCGTCGGCGCTGTAAACTACCGTAACCTATCACGAGAATCTTCTACCTTCTGTTTGGCAAACAACTGAATAAAATAACACCAGAATTACATCCAGGTACTTCATGTATTCACGAAATACATTTCACTACGCCTGTCGTTCGCGGGACCTTTATCTTCTTCGTGTAGATAATATGTGTCTTTATCGTCTTGAGTAATTTCACTTCGTTTCTTCCCCGACGTGTCCTGGGGTGACTGAGCCCTCCACGTTTCGACCCCACGTGGTCTTGTTCGGTGGCGCCAGCGTTTGCGCTCACTGCACTGCGGTATTCAGGGCGCGCGGCGATGAATCGATTTCGTCGAGGTCGATCGCGAGTGATTGTCAAATATGCGGCGGTCGATCTGTGGGGCGGCGGCGGTGAAGGTTGCGTGTGGCGGTCGCTGGGCCGCGTGGATGCCAGTGAATGTACCGGCGCACTGGCACCAAGGCACTTCCGTGATAACCTTGAAGTGCATGTGGCGCATTACGGCAAAGAACACTTTGTTTTTTTTCTGGAATAGAAGACGCTGTAATACGAGTAAAAGCTTGTGTGATCAGCAGCGGCAAGAATGCTGTTAAACAAAACCGCACAAAATGGTTTTCCAAAATGTAGCACACATTTTTCAAGAACAACACGTAAAGTTCTCTTGTATAACACTGAAATAAATTAAATAATTTATCAGAACCAGTCTTCTGAAATACTACAATGACAAAGTCCAGTATAAATACAGTACAACAGTCCTTGGAATATTAAGAATATCACGCAAGGTGGTGTTCCATAACGCAACTCGTGAATAGCAATTATATTTACTTGCAGACCGCATCTTCTTTGGAGATTTTCTGTTGCACGACGTCGGCTATTTGTAATAGTCTTGCACATAAGTATGAGAATTCAGCCGGTAAGCGCAGTGTGAGTCAAGGAGTAGCACAATAAAGTGTTAGCATTTTTCACTCAAAATGTAGTTTCATTGATTTTGAAATTTTCCCGAATTAGATAGAAATTTATTATTTCTGCAAGAAGGTATTTTAAAATCTGGTGGCATAACACTATAATTAGCCCATGCATATAATACAAATTAAAATTTGTTTTAAAATAATAATAATAATGATAATAATAGTAATAATAATAATGACAATAATAGTAATAATTCTACATGTTTATGCACTCTTTATAAAGCTGTATTAAAACATAAAACACATGATTTTCTATCTCCTCAATAAGAATAATACACAGTTAATAAAACAAAAGATAACCACACAATACAAATAATGAAATGTTAATAACAATAACTCCAACTCCTTTTATTTGCGATGCATAAATATTTCAACACATTAAACACTGATTTTATAGCTAGTCTACACTTTACTTCAGGACGCTACATGACACATTCTTCTTTCTCAATCTCTCTTTTAATGGCGGGATATTCGACACCGGACGAATTCAGAAATTCGCTGTACGGAGGAGAATTTTAGCGGCTGGCTGCTCCGATCGCTTGTTTTCTGTGTTTTCGTCGACCCACGCAAGGCGCATACCACAGCCATACCCTGATAATCAGGCCACGAACCGCGCGCACCCTTTCATTCCTCTCCCTTGTCTCTCCTCACCCCTTCCTTACACACACTTGCACTTATAAGCATTATACAACCACGCATGTCTGGAGGCCAGTCGGGAGCTTAGATCTTGATCCGGTTAGGGCGTTTCTCGGTTGTTGAGAGATACCTTGTCTGGAAAACCCCCGTAAGCCGACATGTGGGTCGGCGTCGGATCTCGCCATCCAGCTGGAGGAAATCTCGGCCAATCTACGCAATAAAATTAAGGAACAATCAATCAATATTACGCAGGATCAATGCCACACTCGTAACGGAAGTTTTGTACAAAAAATATTGAGCATGAAACAATTTATTTTATAGTTCGTCAGCAGCTCTTTTAATTTGCAGAACCTGTATAATATTATATAAATTATCTTTACTTTTTAGGGGAAAGAACCAAAACTAATTTTAAGTGCTCGGTAGTATGTTATTTATTGGCTTTACAAATTTTACCCTCCTATTTTTCCTTTTTAAATATGAGAGAGAAATAATTGCAAAAATTTCCATTCTTGAGATAATTGCTACCATTAAAATTAAAAAGATTTGTATTTCTTGAAATTATAGTATTTCTTACCCTGATGATGATAGTCATAAAAGTAGATGAAATAGAGATTACAAAACACGAATAGTGTGATGCGGTAATTGACAGAAATAAAATATTTTATTACAGTACTTTTCTCTCATAATTATGTGAAGTGCAAACGTATAGCTTTCTTTTCGGCTTCACTTCTTTGCTGGGAACAACGAAAGGGGTACATTATGACGATGAGAATTAGAAGCAGTGCAATGTACACACCTGCCTTATATGCGCACAGCTTTCCGCCGAGGGAGGACTGCAAACGGCCCCTCCTGTGCAAACCGCAGTCTTCTTTCAGGTATGGCGGGGTGGCAAATCCCAGATTCATTTGCGGTTTCCCTGGCGAAACTCAGCCGAGAGAGAGTGGTGGGGTGGGGAGTGGGAGAGTGGAGGATGCAGCTGGAAGGTGAACGAGTGAGGAGAGGAAAGCGAATGGAGGGGGGAGAAAGAGAAAGAAGTGGATTTTATATGGTGATGGCAGTGTACTAGTGATGATGGGATCCGTTCGTCAGCAGTGATGTCGGTGATGGTGGTGATGGTGTCAACGATGGAATCGGTGAAGATGTCAGCCGCCGCCTCGGCTGTGGCGTCGGCTGTGGCGTCGGCTGTGGCGTCGGCTGTGGCGTTGGCAGTCGTGTCGGCGGTCGTGTCGGCGGTCGTGTCGGCGGTCGTGTCGGCGGTCGTGTCGGCGGTCGTGTCGGCGGTCGTGTCGGCGGTCGTGTCGGCGGTCGTGTCGGCGGTCATGGTGGCGGTGGCGTCGGAGGTGCCGTCGGTGGAGATCTCGGAGATATCGGAAACACTGTCAGATACGATGTTGTATGTCATGCCTGACGTCTATTCAAGCGCCGGAGATGTCAAAGTCGTCGTTTCAAGTGCTGGTGGAAAAGTACTCTCATACGTTTTATCACCACCTGAAGTCATAGAACCTGGCTGAGACGTTGGGGGGATCGGCGGAGGCGATGGCGACCTCGCGAGCTGCGGGCCCGCGCAGCGGTCGGGGTCGTTTCTGCATATTTAAGCGGCGGTGGCTCAGTGGTCGGCTGGCAGCGCTGTTAATTGCGGCCTGGCAGCGCGGAATCCGAGGCAGCGCTGCTGGTGGGGGTGGGGGCGGGGGCTGGAGCGACCGCCTGGCGGCCGGAGATTTAGGGAGCGGGCGCCGCCATTCTCGCTCTCTGCGCGGAGGAGTTGGTCGCGACTCGGGAGGAGGTGCGGATCTTATGCAAAGCTTCAGCGTGGAAGAGGAATTCCTGGGTATGAAAATGACCGTTACATACTTCATAATATTGTTATGAAATACAATATAAACTAATGTTTTGTTATCCAGTAGTGTTAATGTATGTGTAGATATTGAAATACATCTCACATTGTTTAGAAAATTGAAGTTGATAGTAAAATAGAATGCCGCAATGAACTTCTCTTGATTTTGCCCACTGCAAGTATTGTCCCATTTTTTGTTTCATGAATCATTTTTTTAAAACTATAGTATAGCTAATGTAGGTATTAATAAAGTACGGAAACAATACCGTATTCATATCTATCACTTGTGCAATTGGCTCAAAGTAATAATTACTTTCTTATCCTTACTTCTCAAAGTCTTTACTTAGCTCTGTTACCGTTTAGTATATTTAAAACAATATTGAGCTCTTCGCTAGATTTTTGACGTCACATCATCTATAGACACAAACAAAATACTTTATATACTTCTTATTTATTAGAGGTAATTTATAATTCTCTAGTCTACATTTCGGATTCGTTTCTTTCTCCAGCACATTTAAATATTTTTCCCAGACAAATGTTTAATATACTGTGACCTATCCAAATTCACTCTAAGTTCCACTACCATAATCACTTATATTTAGTCATTATCTCGAGCATTACAATCAATACAGTAGTCACTTTTTATTGGATTCATCTGGTACCACAATGATAAAACTTCCATCTTAACTAACGTCTTAGTACTGCCATCACTCTATACTACAGTTTTCACCCCCTCTCAAAATATCATTATCACCAATATCGCCTTTTCCACGATCTCTCTGTCACTACACCTGCAACCGCTATCAACGCTTTCATCAACGTTACCACCGCTACTGGCGCAGACAGATCGAAACAAATACTTATCACTCTGACCTCTACTCTGCCAGCACTGCCATTGCCTACTTGTTACCGGTGTCGTGTTACAAGACCATTTAGGCCGCGGGCAGGTTGGCTCTCTAGTTTCCTGCTGTGCGTCTCGCTACCGGCGCTCGGGCCTGTCGTTTCTGCAGGCACTCAAGTCTCCTTCGCCGTAAATACTTTCAAGCCCATTTACTTATGTAAATTTCAGCGTTTCATTATCTTTGCAGTCGTACTTAGCCGGCTATGTGAATTGAGAAAGGAAAACGGTTTGTGGTCACCAATAATATAAAGATTCAAATGACTTACTGTTCGTTTATTAGTTCACAAATACTTCATTTGATATGAAGAGGTTTGTTCCATGTGCAAGCACTTTTGATATTCTGAAAAATAGTAATCAACATTTGTGATAAACTCTAACATTTTCATTTGATTTTCTGCTATTAGTATCACTGTTGTTTGGCTCATGAATTACTTCTCACATTGAAGCTCCTTAATGAAAGTGTTATTTGACATATCTTTGTTTTCTTACCTGTCTCATTTTTCAGGATTTGTTTTTTCAGTTTTATAGTGTCTCACTCAAAAATTATTTTTATTTTAAAAAAGTGAAAATTACGTTAGAGAAATAAATGAATTGAATTCCTGCAGTACTTAATTACATGCAATTTATATTTGTTTCGATAATTACGTGACAGTACTCGTAAACGTTAAAAACTGTTATTTAAATGATGAAAATAAGGATAATTTAAAGTTGAATGCCTTGAACTATTGTTTTAACAAACTTAGTTCAAGAAATATTTTATTGATCTGAAATTTCTTACGAGGTAGTCAAGAGATTTATCATTGTGATTTGGTAGAGTGAAAATGAAAACAAATTCCAAAATGAAAATATAAGGCCATAAAACTGATAAATGTTTACCAGTAGAACAAGTCGAACACTAGAACACTTTTGCTATAGATGCTAGAGAGAAATTCAAAACAAAATTAATATTCTTCTTTCAACCTTTTATTAAGTGAACTTTTGCTGAGTGTGTACCGTATTTCACTGAGGGTGTAGTGGCTCAGTAATCAATCCCTGATCTTCAAGATAGAGCTGACCAGTACTTTGCAGCTATTCTCCATTCCGCTGCCTCTAACTTCCGCTTCTAGCTTTAAATTAGCGAGATAATGCTCTTTCTCGTGGCAAAACAATGTTCTCCGTCCCGTAGATGAATGGCAAACGAAATGATTTCATTTTGGCGATATTGTCATTTACGGGAAGCAACACAGCAACAAATCATCAAGAAAGGGCTATTTTAATAATATTATAATGATAATTGTGCTTCATAATGCACATTCATAATGATATTATGATAATAGTAATTCATCTCTGATACCATTACTGCCGTGTGTAAGCTTACATGTATTTCCATTGTTGTTGTACCGTCGCCTCGTTGCGGAATAACCGTCGAGATACAAAACAGTGGTATGACGCATTTCTTCAATTGTTGCCGTATTTGTTTCCGTATAGAACGCCAATCTGATTAAAGTTTAATGAATAATGTGAATGTCGATTTGCAATAACTATCACACTTTAAACGTATTGAAAGCTACATAACATATTCCTTTGTAATAACCTTCACTTTATTCGTACAATATGTCAGTGTTTGTCAGTGTCATTCTTTTGTAAATACCTCACTTGAATTCTGACCCTGTCAATTAAACTATCAATTATTCAAATTCAATTTATAGTTTATCACAGAACTTCCTGTAGTATTATCATTAGTAACTGCGTTTTTTTTCAGGCTGTTAAAAACTTGTCTTACGCGCTACAGGCATGATTTTTTTTTATCGATTAGTGATTCCGCACGCATCAACGGAGAAGGTAATGACTCCCGTAAGTGTAGTGCATGTTTCCTCTGGAATTATCTTCCCCGCCGCACGGTGTAAGCAGGCGCCGACCTACCGTCGGCTAGCTCGGATTTCTCCGATCAGGTATATCTCACCAGCGGGGCACCGCCCGAACCGGGGCAAGCTCTAAGTTCCCGACCGCTCTCTGCAACTCGGGTAGTGAAGTGCTTGTTAGTGAAAGTGTGTGGAAGGGGTGAGATTAAGGCGAAGGAAAGGAAGCAAATATCGTGCGCAGTTCGTGGCGCGATTGTCAGGGTATTGTTCCGCAATTCACCTGGCATTGATCAGAGAAACCATGGAAAACTACCGATCAGAGCAACCGGCCGCTAGAGTTCTCCAGACAGCGACTGAACTCGACTCAGGTACCTTTCTCAGGCCGTTCGGACTCGAACCTAAGATCTCCCAGTCAGAGGCACAGCAGTGGCATCAGTCAATGCCCTAAGCTCCCTCTCCCGGTTTCTAGCGGCAGGAAAATACTGAAAATGGCCGTAGCACTTTACACACACTGAAGTACTTAAGCAATCCGTGATATTTTATAAGTCAGTCAATCAATCCATCTGGTCGCAGCAGGCTCTGAATCTCGAGATGCGGGCCGCCCCGCCCTCGGGCGCCGGCAGGGCGCGTGCGCGGCGCCGCCAGAGGACGCCGGCGCCGGCTCCGAGATGGCGCCACGGGCGCCGCGCCCACCGCCTCCGCCGCCGCCGCGGGCACCGCCCCCGGGGATCAATAGCTGCGGCGCCGAACGCCGGGGTTCGCGGCCCGGCGACGCCCTTCGCGCCTCGCGCCCTCGCCCACAGGGGCGACGCCCGCCCTGGAGACACAACGCCCTTCGCGGGCTGGCTCCCTTAGCAGACGGCTGTTAACTGTGCATTCCACAGTGTGTTTCGGGCAATTAAAGCCCTTAACTGTGGACATTGTAGTTCAAACCTTTGAGACATGAGAAACTTTCTTATTTCTTCGTCGATTCTCTACTGTTCTAAGTAAGTTACGATCGTCTTTCTTGAGAATAATATCCTTTATCTCAGAAACATTATTAAGTCAATAAATCATCATAACGCAAATAAACTTGAGATATATGTTTTATGCTTTAAATTACAGTATTTCCCAACAACAGGCTAATGAAAACGATCAATTTTTAAAAAAAGCTGAATCTCTGTTCATCTTGTTTCGGATTACCCCCGGTTTAATTTTTGTTATTTCTTCCTCGTTCCCATCGAACATCGTGTGCGTGATCCGATCTCCCCATCCATTATTTGCCACGCCCTTTGCCCTTCGCTCGTGACGCCCTCGCCTTCAAGGGATTCGTACTTCTGTGCTTCGTGAGTCTCTCAGAGCAAAGGGCGCTGCAACCGGATGCTATTCAGCTGTGAACTCACGCCAATGCTACTGAGGTTGTTAGGTTTGTGAGAAGCTTCTTGTGTTCGAGTTATTCCTTTCAACATTTAGTTTATTCTTTTAAAATTTCCATTTGTTTTTCCAAGCATTGTTTGCGAAATCGTATGCCATCAGGTCTTGCCTGCGACGCCTTTTGAAGTCTGTCCCCAAGGGATGAACCTCCCTTTGACACTCCAGGAACCTTCCCGAGCTCTATCATAGAAACGAACTAGTATGACAACCTGACGCTCGTTTGTTTACTCTTGGCGATGCAGCTGGGGATACTCGGTTAACGAGAAACTCGAATTTGTCGGTTCTGACAGCATTAGTTTTTAAGTTTGTTTCTTTGCCTTCTTTTATTCATTGATCCTGTCAGACATCTTTGGCTCGATTAATTGGAGCTAATAGTTACTTGCCCCCTTCGCAATTCACCTTCTCCCTGCTAAAGGATACGTCCTTTGAGGCCCTTACATTTTTTAATGGTCTGTTAGGCACATGTACTGCTCAGCAATTAATTCACAACCACGCGTTATGGGAAATTAAGTAAGGAAAATATGATTTATTTTTATTGTTTCTGTTGTCAATGTTCTTTATCTTCACCTAAGTCTTCTTCTTTTCATCATCTTCTTCATCTTCTAATGATAATAATAATAATAGTAATAATAATAATAATATATATTATTATTATATTATTATTATTATTAAAAATTATCTTTTTCTTGTTCCTCTTCGGTTTCTTTATTTTTCTTCATTAGATTTTGATGACGGGATTGAAGGATTTCTTCAATGACGTTATTTTCTTCACGATTCCCCAAAATTGTTTTGTTGGCCAATGCTACTTTACAATCACCACACTCATATGTTTGCGTCGAAAATAAGTGAGTTAACTCTTTCATTTCCCTTTATATTAAATTTTAGAAATTCTTCTTTGTAGAATATACGAATATTCGTCTTCTTGTGAAAGCAATTTGACATCAACATTTTACGCATCTCTTGTTATTGTTGTTTAGTATTCTTCTGACACCGCGAGCTGGCCTGTTTACTCATTCAACACAAGCAGTATTCTAGGAAAAATTCCAAAGTTAGTATCAAATCGGATTCTTATGCTATAAAATATATGTTCATTGCTATATTTTCAGCCCGGTTTACACCCAATATCAAACATAATGGTTTCTCCATTACTTGCGTTGTTCTATGATTGGCTGAATAGGATTGGACCGAAATAGGACCCATCATATTACATAGGTTCAATATTAATTCATTTTGTTTCACTTCTCACGCACGAGACCTTCATAACTGGGTCAACCGCAATTCAATTTGAATAGGGAACAGCGATTCCATGTGAATATAACGAGTTAATATGATTCACAAAAGAATCTCTGTGAGAAATCTCAATGTTAATTTAAAACTCTACATTCAATTTTTCTACCAATCGTGTTTAAGCACCCTTGTGCCGTACTTTTACAACTCGACTTGTTTTTTCAGGATCCTGTAAAATTATTATCGTCAACAAATTTTATTGATTGCATATTTAAAACTCAAAACCAAAGGATATGAATGAATTCTTTTGAAACACAAGTAAAATCTCCAAGAAACAAGAAGTTTTAAATATTTTTTCGAGTACGAGATTATTAGGGGAAGTATGAAGGTGCATGGAGTTATTGATGTAAGATTTTGGAAAACGCCCTCTCTGGATATTATCCTGAAGTTTACCCACAGTGGATGAACAGTGAATTATGTTCCCTTCTTGCTCCTATACTTGCGCGGTTTTCAACCGCCTATTCTTCTCTACCGAATCATCAACACCCGTCGCTTTTTGCGCCCTCTCACTATTCCCTCCCCACACCACTATTCCCTCCCCACACCACTTTCCCTCACTCCACCACGCTCCATTCCGCCTTGTCTAATCCGACCTTCCCCTCCCTCCCCCTTCTTACCCCTCCACACGTCCCTGTGCTTCCCCTGTGCCTCCACCCTCACCCCGCTCCACTTCTCACTCCACCGCGCTCCATCCCATCCTGCATCGCCCCGCCCTTCCCCTCCCTTGTCCTCCTTCGCCTTTCCTTCTCCCCCTTCCTCTCCGTTCCCCGCCTCTTCCAAGGCTCACCGCAGGCAACTTTCGCTTTGCTGCTTTCCGTTTGCGCTCGTCGCTCTTTTTTACTTTCTCGCCCTTAGAAATCTACTTTGACCGATGACAAAGTTAACTTAGCGCGCGAATTACGCTTATTGCCGGGCACCGGAAACAAAAAAGTGGATAAATTGTGTTGCTAAAAATAGGGAGAAAATTCATCTAACACTTAAAGTAGCCAGAATCTGTTTCTTTGATACGAAAAAATCGATTGACGGCAAAAGGTCTGTCTCCGTCTGAGGTCAACTGTACAGCCAAAACGTTTCAGCCGATTTTCTTCGAAATTGATCAAATCAATCCCCATCAATGTGGATTAACTCGAGGCTTTGGGAATTCAAATGGATATTTTTGTTTTTGAGGGTACTTTACATGAAGTCTCAAAAAGATTGTTCCTACGGATAGAAGAAGGTATGCTTAAAAGAGTGTTTCATATAATAGCGCCATTAGTTTCATATTCTCAATATTTATGAATTACACGCAAGTATACAGGAAGTCTAGGTGTTATAACTTTTTCAATAATTAGCCGCTGCTATCTTACAGGTGTCTGAGACGCAATTTATCCTCATAGAGTTAATTCTCAGGGAGTTTCCTAGAAGTGCAGATGCATATATTTCCTGTTCAAACTCTTGGACTTCGTTTATTACTTTTGCTTTCGCTTCACTAATTCTTGGTGTTAAAAGTAGTTCTTCCTTCCCCCGATTACATTCAATTTATCGTGTCAATATCAGTTGTGTAAAGAGGTATTTTTCAACTTTTAACAAGTGGTAAAAACAACGTAACAATTTTGTCGAAAACAAGACATGGAACGTCTGTCATTCATTTTATCACACGGTCAGGAATTCTATCTTATCCATATTTTTCACACTTCTAGACATTGTATCACATTTCATATACAAATATAAAATATCATATACACGATGATCTGAACAATGTAAACTGAAGGTTGATATTACCGCAAACAAGAAAAGACACAGACTATTTTCGCTGATAATTAATGACCATAAATATTTTTTTTACTTTCTGAACAGCTTGATGTCGTCTCTGGGGTATTTTATTAGAAGAATATACAGATATTAGGAAATTTTACCGCTGTAATTACCCCGTTGTCTGGGTATATAAAAGCGACTTGTTGATATTGCTTAAATTTACTTCAAAGCAACGGGATTGATCTTCTCCAAAGCCTCCTTAAATGGTTCATCCAAAACTAATCTGATCAGAAGAATAGAGGGGAAATCTCCTTTGCTAACGAATTATCTATTATTCGATGATATTGCAAATTCCTTTTTCTTCAAGGAGTTCAATGAGATTTTTATAGTTTTTTTTACTGGATGCTAGTCCTATATTATTTTAATTCATATTATATTTAAACTGCGAGAACATTTTGTGACATATTTCAACATACAATATTTTCCGTATTGGTTAAGATTGTAAGGTTTCTGCAAGGTAATTTACGAAAATGTATTCCTGAAGTACGTTTTTCACAGTGCAACGAATCTTTACGTTCGTCAAAGAAGATCGCACAGTTGCAGAAACATTGTTTTTGTAAGCAAATGCACTTTTTTATTTCTTAATTGAATAGTAATATTTTTGCATCAAAGATATCGTTCCAAGACGTCTGACTCTGACGTCTGAACTATGTCATTCTTTTACAATATTTCCTCGTAACTCCTATTTTCTATTTTTTTATTATTTCCCTTGGGTATATTTTTTGTGTAGAAGATAAATCCACATTGCATCCTTGCGGAGGGAGCAGGGATTATCGTTGACCTGGTTTCCCCTGCGTTCGATCGCCAGCAGATGAGCTTTTGTTCTGATTTCCTGCGCAGCCGAAAGTATTTTTCCGCGGGCTGTAAACCGAGAAATTGAGTTTTCACTGCCATAAACAAGGCGTAAATTAAGCAGACTTAAATTGCTTCATAAATATCCTGTTGCGTTCTTGCTCTGAGGAAGTCCAGTTTCAATTTTTCTTAACTGCTGTGGAAAAGAGTACGCAAACTGTCGCACCAGATAAGGTTATTTAGAACTTTTATGAGTCTTATTGCGAATTCGCTGGGCATTCCTTCTCTCTCAAATGTTTTCTCTGCAAAAGTAGGTCACTTTTTCCTTATTTTCGTCTCCGATCTCGATTCTAGTACGTATTTACGGTGTTCTTATATTTATGCTCAGATTATGTAAATCAGTTTGCTACTTCATGAGAGAAATAGTGTGCATTTCTTCTGTTTTGCAGATATAGCTTCGACGTAGAAAACAACAATATTAACAGTGCCAGAAAAATACATGGATAGTGAGTTTCATAATACAAACTTTCTAAAAAGTCCTGAACTTGTGTACATGCAAAAAGCAAAATAAATGGCGAGTTAGTTACATGAATAGAGATTTATTATAATTTTTGACAAATATTTCAATATGTTTGCCAATCTTTATAAATATTTTGGATATATGTACGTATATGATAAAATCTTAAGAATTTTCAAAAATAAATGCAATGAAAGATAATGCTTTCATTCTCCATTTATTAACAACATTTATTACGCAACATTCTTATATGTTTCGTACAGATATTTTTTGATTAAACAAAGCTCATGTATCAATTAATAAAAATGCACAATTTTACAAGATAATGAAAATAAGGTTTTATGTATCTTGCAGTGACATTATTTACAACAGCCAACAAACAGATGACTGTTTGGATAGATATGTTTGCACAGTTCATTCCAAAATTTAAAGAACACAATTACAACATATCTAAAATGATACATGTAATAATCAGCGTGATAGGTTTGCTTGATATGGGTTAAAACATTTCGAACAGACCAGCATATTGCAAAAAGCGCAGTCAGGAGTAGCGGCGCTGAGGCTGACAAGCGGCCGAGGAAGTGTTTTCGAGTCACATTTTCAAATCTAAACAAGCAAACAGCCTCCGTTCAGCTACCTGTGTTATTGTTTCGGGTGCAACTTGACGGGCTGCCTGGCCAGGTTTTTGCTCGCCAGACGGCGAGGCGTGACGGCGTATCGCCGCGCCGACAGCCGTTGGAGGTGGCGCGGGGCCTGTCGGCGTTTAATTTCAGCGTTTTCGCGGGCGGCTGCGACGCGTACATAACGAATTAACCAGCCGCGCCGCCCCACCGCCACGCCGGCTGCCGCGTCCGGCAGGGAGGCACGCAGACAGAAGGGCGGCCGGCGAGGGCGCGGGGGGCGGAGACGTCGGAAGACGCAGTGGGGCACGCAAGCGGCTAGGCGGGCGGGCATAGCATGGCGTGGCTGGTGGGGCGAGAATGGCAATGCGGCATGGGGCGTGTAGGGGCGGGACGGGGCGGCGGGAGCGACGGAGTTGTGGGGATGTGTGGCGAGGGGTAGGAACACGGTGAAACGGAGAGAGGGAGTTGACTAGACTGGCAGGAGTGGGAAAAGATGAGGTGAGGTGAATGAAAATTAACTGTGTGTTAGTGATTCCGAGCGCGTCAGCCGCTAATGCCATTAGTCTCGTTAGTGTAGTGCATATTCTCGGGAGGTGGCGATGATCTCTTGCTGCATGGCGAGATCTGGTGCCGGTATTCAGCCAGCTTGCAAAGTTATCCCCGACCAGGTATCTCCCAAAGCAGGGCACCACCCTAGCCAAGAATAGTTTTAACTACCGACCGGTTTCCCGGCACGTGTGGTAGTGTAGTACATGTGAGCGTGTATAAGTAAGCGGCGAGGATAGGGTAAGGAAGAGGAAGAAAAGATTGCGCGCGGTTCGTGTCCATTTTTTACGGTACTGCTCTGGCATTCGCATGATGTTGATCGGAGAAATAACGGAAAACTACCGATCAGAACAGCCGTGTGCTGGAAAGTCTTCACTAAGTGGCGACTGAATTCAACGTAGCTGACAAGCTAGTGTCAAAAGTTGTGCTACCGTCGGGACTCGAACCTGGGACCTTTCGGGGTGATGTGGAGCGTGTGTTAAGAGGCGGAGGAAGAGCGGTAAGGGAATGAAGAAGGCGGGGCCACGGAGACACTGGGGTGGAGGATGAGGTGTGTGGCGGGGGGATGAGAAGAGGGATCAGAGACGGCGATGCTGTGGTGGCTGGCCTGGTACGGCGGAGGCAGAGACAATGCGCGACCGCCTCATTTGTAAGGTCGCCTGCGGAATCGGGGAAGCGAGGTAGAGTTAATGAAGTGGGATTGAGATGGAAGCGGGGCAAAAACGGTTGGACCTGGGGTGGGAAAGTCGCACAAAGCGGCGACGGGGGCGGGGAGGGGAAGGGAAGGAATGACGCGTGCCAGATGTAGAAGCTGGGACTGTGATTGGATGTGGCATGGGGACAGATGTCGAAGGACAGTGGTACCCGGGACGAAGCCAAGACAGGAGCGGGAATGAGGTGTGAGCGGAGGTGCGGGTTTTAAGTAGAGTTGGGGCAGAGAGCAGAAGGGCGAGGAGGGGATGTGGGGTAGCGCAGAGATGGAACGGCGACGGTGCGGGTAGCGCGGCCACGGACGTTGGGGGCAGTAGCGGTAGAGTCACAGGTAGGAGTGATGACGACGGTGATACGATGCCAGGGCGGAGTCCGAATGGCGAAGAGAACTAGAGTAGTGAGAGGGAAAGAGATGGGATGTGGGCGGGGCAGGTAGTGCGAGAAGAGATGAAGGTCATGATTATGGTTGTGTGATGTCAGGAGCACTGGCAGAATGGCGAGATGGTTGTGGCGGAGCGAGTTTGGGGTAGAGAGGGGAAAGGTCTGGGCATAGACGGTCGCATCGGAAGCGATGTCTATGGTGGTGGTGGTGGTGGTGATGGCTGTGTAATATCGATGTCGAATGGCACCGGCGGGGCAGGGACGGTTGTATCAGAAACGGAGGCGGTGGGGGAATGGCGGAGATGGGGTGTTGGCGTGGGGAGGATGGGGTGGAGGCGTGGGTGGGGGCGGCGCCTGACGCGGTGCGATAGACCACGGCGGCGGCGCGTGTCATGAGGGCGTCACCGTTCGGTGAAGCGCCCTGAACAGAGCGCTGGCGCCCGCTACATTCCGATCCGGCCGTCCGCTCACTAGCAGACAGACAGACAGACAGTCGCATCGAGAATTTCAGCGACAGGGGATTCCATTTTTGAAAGACTCTGAATATATTTCTTTTTTGCTCCTTCGTACCTCATACAGAAAGTGTATAAGCCCGAATACTCTGAGTCTAACATTTCCTTTCGCCTTGTACAGGTTTTCGGCTTATTCAGGTGTGTAATAAAAGCTGTCAATTCAAAAAAACGCAATCATTCAAAGATGGAATGGTTGTAAGAGTAGTTTATCTCACCTAAAATCTACATTTCAAAGAAACGAAGACGTCCCTGGCGAGACAAAAACAATGACGTACAAACACGCAACACGAAGTCTAATGGAAAAAAAGAACTCAATAGAAAGTAAAAAATACTATTTTATATATTCTTTTAATATTTGCATTGAAATCGTGATATTTTAACATCTCGAATGGTAATAATTTTTTGTAAGTTTTCTTCCGTTACATTTTTTTGGTCAAAATTCGTATCTGTACTTTTGTATCTATATTGATAATTTTTTTTTAAAGTGTTTGAACGTTTTTTGATAGTATATTATCACCCTTCATAAGAAAATTCCAAAAGGACGTCTCTCTTTCATTTGTATTTTAATACAAATATTATGTTTGCGTTATTCTTACAGCCTTCTGTCTTCACTTAAATTCTAGTTTTTGATACACTCTCAAAATTTGTGTGCACTATAGCTATATTTAAGATTTTTCCTGTGGCAGACATTCTTGTGCTAACAAAAACCTATATTGATTTTTAATACAACAGTTTAATAAAACACTGAACTCTTAAAATAAAATAAATAGATAAACAATTTTCGTATCAACTGATCATTTCCCAAAACTTGGGCTTCATGTCATCTGATCCCCTGTTGTCCACGATACCCGAACCACTAATAACGGTTTTGAACTTGACACCGTTTTTGCTTGGTGTGTGCTATTCCGTTTTAGTGGGGATGTGTTGGGGAGGGGTGGGGGGAGGTCCGTCATCCTCGTGAGCGCAGGCAGCAGGCCGGGGCGCCGCGATAACGCGCGAGGTTTCGGTGAAGGTCGCGCTGTTGGCACTGGGGGGGGGGCAGCGACTGCGCCATGCAGATAATGGTCAGGCTCGGGGCGGTGGTGGATTAATGGAGACACTGCTCGTGGAGATCCGCGTGCCCTTCATCTCTCTCCTCTCAATCAACCATACATCTCTCTCCCCTTTCCTCTCTCATCCTATCTACGTTCGGTGGTCGACTGTTACTTCCTTCTCTTCTTATCATCTTCCTTATCTTGTTCCTCCTCCCCTTCCTTCTCACATTTCCTCTCTATGCACTAAGCTGTTTTCTATCTCTGCTTCCCGTTTCTATTTCTACACTTCTCTCATTCTAATCCTATTTACTTCTCCACTTATTCCGTCACTCATTCCATCTCTTGCACTCGTCTCTCTACCTTTTGCTAGCACCTTCACCCACACTTTTCTCTTTAACATATATTGCACTACAAATTAATTAAGATTTTACCTAGAGTGGACATAATTTCACAAATACTTACAAAAAATAATTTGTTGCATTATTGACATTACATTTCGAACAATGTTGACTTCGATATTTAGAAAATTAGAATTGGAATTCGAATCTTTCAACATCTTTGAAACGTTTCAACATGCAAACACAAGGATGTAAAACGGTGAATTAATATATTTTCTATGAAACATTCTCTGATACAGAGGCACGTTTAATATTCAAACCGAAACTATAAAACTTATTATCGCGACGTCCGAAGGAGACTCCGCATACACCGGTGCGGCTTCGGAGGCAGAAGGAAATGCAGGTGCGTCGTGGACAGATAGGGCCCGGCTCTCTTGGAGGACACGCTGGACGTGGCAGCCCCGCCTGGCCGCCACGCCCCTTCCACGGTGGACCCGGCGCCTTTGTGGGCTCTGCGACAGGTGTCACCAGCACGCGGCGTCCTTCCCGGCGTCCTCCTCATCGCTGCTGCCCTCGCTGCAGCTGCCGCCGTCTCGGTAATCACCCTTGTCACCAGTCTAGTAGAACTGTCCTTACCACAGCTCTCACTTGCCGCACCCGTGATCGTCCTTACCACAGCCCTCGTTGCCTCTCTCGGAGTCGCGCGCACAGACACACACTCACTCACTCACACACACTCGCACACACTCACACACACACACACACTCACACACACACACACTCACACACACACACACTCACACACACTCACACTCGCACACACATACACACATTCACACACACTCACACTCGCACACACACACACTCACACACAGGTGTTCTCCACCGCTCTCACCGTCACCCTTGTCATCGTTCTTCCAGACGTCCTCACAACTGATTTCCCTTGTTACCACTGTTGTCGCAACCGCCCTTACTTTGTCCTCACCGTGGCTTCCGCCACTTCCCTCGCCGACACCCTCACTATCACTGTAACTACCGTTCTCACGAATTCTCGGCTATCCGAGAGACGCCGCGTCGTTGGCTGGGGTGCCGACGTTTCACCTGACATGTCGCAGGCTTCCTCAGGGCAGTGACGCTTCCCTGAGGAACTGCGACTGCCCTGAGGAAGCCTGCGACATGTCAGGCAAAACGTCGGCACCCCAGCCAACGACGCGGCGTCTCCCGGATAGCCGAGAATTCATGGATTCGAGCCGCGGAAGCTTACTTATATACCGTTCTCACGGCTGCCCTCACCATCCTCACCGCCGTGGGTAGTCTCCCTCCTCATGGCCGTCTCCGTCCTCGCCATTTGCGCAATGAAAGCGCGGTGTCGGAGCGCGTAACGCGTGGGCTGGCCGTCAACGGCGTTTCATGAAGGGCCGACTCCCGCACTTGAGACACGGGACAGCGCTTTGAGCCAGGAAACTGGCCTGCGTAATGGACTCTGCGCGGCGCCTATTCATCATATTTTGTAGCGTTTAGGTTTACGACATCACTTAAGAGGGATGGCGCGACGTCTGGGATGAAGATATTCAATCTCTCCTTGAACAGAACTTGACGTCTTGCAATCTGAGCAGTTTTTTGTGGTACAATTTGGCGATGAGATCAAAAGTCATGGAAGTGACAGTTTGAAGATGCCGTTTAATAAACTAAATGCGGAATATGTTTTGCTGCATTCTGAATTTGTGTCACTAAACGCTTTGAATATGTATCTTTTTTGGTGAACAGAACACAGGAAAGTGAATGTTTGGGGTTGCAGCAATTAGTTTATAAAATAACATTATAAACGAATTGCATACGATTTTTGCAATAACAGCATTATAAATGTAGAAGAGAATCACTGTTAATGTTTGGAAAGAACTTTGTGGCCTCACGGATATTTGTCCACTGTGCCCACGGTGGTCGACTGTTTGCTTTACCGCTGCCACCCCATGATTCTCTCGCTGCGATTGGCTATGCGATGACGCAATTATTGTGCCATAAGCGGAATAACTGTTAAAAGATATGATTTTATGAACGATGTCTTGTAACGAAAAAGATCGTTATAATGCTCGAATACAAAAAAACACGTTTATTGCAAACCTATCGTAAATAGTTGCGTGTCGAACAAGAAGAACGAATGTGTAAAATTTCAGGGAGATTTAAATTAACTTTTACACTAGCTTTATTATATTTCGAACTAACCTATAGTAATTAAACGAGTGTGTTTGTTCGTGTTTCATGGCTGTTTGGAAATACCGTGACTACTTCTGTGTTATAGATTCATAACTAAATGATTTCGATCCGTTCTCGGAGTTCTGATTGGATATTGTGTACTTATAATTGCACGGTGAAGTTTTAATTGCACGCATGCTATAAACGTGACAATCAACAGTTTTTTATGGAATTATTAAGCATATTTAGCTAAATGTATAACAAAATTGTATGGACAAGTATAATTATCTACAAAACTGAATCACTTCTCGCATTCAGAACCATTACTTGCAGATCTATTCCAAAAGGTACACAGTATAGATTTTTCCTGATAAAAACACTCCCTTTACATTCACAAAACATGCTGATTCAGACCCCTCCAGGTATCATGCAAAAATGTGTGCAATACCTATGCTTAATACATGAAGTATTCAGTGTTTAAAGTGATTGCCACGAAGCGCAAATCCAGTGAATGAGATACATAAAACATCCCGCGGAGTCTCTTGATGGATGCACCGACTGCAACTAGAGTGCTCCCACCCCACCCATTTCCATCCATCCATCCGGGCATTGCTGGAGACTTTATGCCTGTCGGAGGGGCTCTTATAGAGCGAGCGTCTTGCAACATTGAGGAGAGCCTCTAGGATACCAGCGGGTGCACGGGGCGACGCTTCACTGAATTACCTCGCGACCCAGAAAGCACCACCCACCACCACCACCCACCACCCACCAGCAGCAGCGGCAGCAAACGTCTCACAATGTTCGGCGCCCGTCTGCTCGTAACTCCTCTCCGGGGGAGGGGGGGTTCTGTTCCTGACGGAAGGTCAGGACCTATTCGAAATCAGGTCGGCTGTTCTTTTCCTTAACCGCTTAGACCGACGGGCAAACGGACGGGCGCGAAAGTCGTGGGCGGTGCTGTAGATGAGCGTTCATTGGTTCGTAACGCCCGTCGCAGGCGGTGTGGCATTACTGCATGCGTCTGTCTACTAGTGGCGTAGGCGCGCTCGCGCTCGTTATATGTTCAGCATGGTGCGTCAAAATCAACTACGTAGCTGCTAAGAAAAGTGACGTACCTAAAAACAGTCAATTTTAGTTATTTGAAGCAAGTTTAGAAAACAATATTTTTTTATTATTTCATAAAGATGGTTCAAAAGACTACATACGTAGAGAGTAAACCACTTTGCTTTTGGCCGTGGATAAATAGCTCCATAAAGTTTAAAAAGATCACCTACCAGATTTTTAGACGTGTCATTTTTCTTGTGCATTGATGTCTACGTTAAGTTATAGACGTTTGAATGTGATGAGTTTCCTCATTTGATTCCGAATATCATGAAAATATATGAGTAGTAATTTATATACTATAATTTAGTGAATTTTTTGGAACAATCACAGAAGCCATTTCACAGCGTGCGAACGTCCTGGCTGTGATTAGCGTAAGTCTTCGTAGATCTGAGAGGCTCAAGTTCTAGCGGCAGTAATAAGAGACAAAATACAGCGTCGGCCCGAATACGTAGGGGATACATCATCAATCAACTGACGTTTAGCGACCGCATAAATTGTATTCGTTCTACAAGATTTCTAAGTTCACTCAAAAGGTTTTCCATTCAAACTGAGCAGATCTTTTGGCCAATGTGTATAAGAATTGAGATGGCATCTATTCTGATCGATTGTTTCAGTGCTTTTTTTAAGATCATAAGGGGGTTTGTGCCACCACAAAGTACTATCGATGGTCTGCGTATGCGCAGTTGACGTTTCGCTGCACTTCAGTGCATCTGCGCATGCGCACAAGATTGATAGTTCTGACGCTATGGCGGCCACAAACCCCATAGTTGTAGGAGGAAGCCGAACTGTACCATAAAATATGGGTCCAGTTCTGCATTCAATCTTTCCTTACAGATTCTATTGTCACTTCAACCCTAAAAATCGGTTGATTGTTCTGTTATACCCGTAGAGCCCATCCTGCTGTTCCCGAAACTGTACTGATGAATGGGCGATGATAATACGTACAGGTATACACCTATGATTTTAAACTACTTTCAAACATCAACGCGATTGCTAAAGAAAATTAGGATCTGATGGGGTTAGTTTGGTTCAGTTTCAACCAATGGGGATATACACATCACGCTCGTGTTTATTAAAACGCGTAAATTTTCTAAAACAACCACTTCCTCGAACATGTATGACCATCAATCGACTGAAAATAATATTGAATAAGAAAGAGAGTATGCGCCAATCGACTAAGAGGCTTTGTCAGACCGCTTTGAAAGCATAAAAGTAAATTTTGCCTGCGCGGCGCAACGAATAGTAGAGAGAATCGTTGGCCGAATGCAAGACTGTTTCATGAAACGCCCTTTTCTTCCGCGCAGCTCCGAGCGCCGCATCCGAAAGCAGCGGCCGTGTGTCGTGAGCTGTCCGGGGCGCGTGGACGGGACGAGCGTGGGAGTAGCTGCTCGGAGGCTGCGGGCGGCGGCGGGGACAGCGCTGTTGGCGAGAGGAAGCGGGCGCCGTCGGGAGGCAATGGGGACGAC
>BOPP01000208.1:322142-350887 GCA_017312745.1 Gryllus bimaculatus
GAGCGGGGTGGGAGGGGAGGCGGGCGATAAAAGGCGAAGTCTTCGACGCTGAGAAACAGCGGATGATGACGACAACCCTGTTGATGTGAGTGTGACAGAGAAACACCCTGTGATGTGAGTGACGGGGAGGAGAGAACTAAAAAAGGGGAAGATAAAGAAGAGAAAGTGAAGTAGACATCGGCGGGGAGAGAGGAGATTATACAGGTTAGTTAGGGCGAAGAAGAAGTTATAAGGAGTAGGAAGATTTTGGTGAGGATGGAGGTGCGTAGGAAAGGGATAGTAGAATTGGGGCATAGTTTGCAGTTGGGATAGTGCAAGGAGCGGATAGTGGAAGTGGGGATAGTAGCAGGTGGGGATGGTGGAGGTGGGATGGTGAGGGGGTTAGTGAAGGCGAAAAATTGGAGAGGGAAGGATATTTGGAGTGAGAGGGCATTGAGAAATGAAAAAAGGTATGCGAGAATACAGAGGAGGGAAAGGGACGTGGGGAGGGAAGAGGTGGAGAGGCAGGATGGTGTATAAAAGAGGCGCATAGAAATGGTATAGAAGCAGGATTAAGTTGGTGGCAGTGAAGATACGTATAAAAAGGATTTGTGGGTAGCGCGGATGGAAGAGTGAATAGAGAACAGGATAAGGCGGAGGAGTGGGATGGAAGAACGGGCGGGTGGTGGGCGGAGCAGAAGGAGAAGTTTATGAAGGGCTAGCCAGGGCAAGGTGGCCCTTGGAAGAGGAAAGAGGTGGCGCTGAATCGGGCTTGAGATGGGATCGTCAGGTGCCGGTGGTTGGGGTGGAGGAGGGCAGCCGAAAGCTTGTTGGCGGGCGGGGGGAGCGGGCGTGGTAGGACGGGCGTCGGTTAAGGCGGCCATCGCAGGGGCGTTGCATGGCAGGGCGGGGCATGCATGGCAGAGGCTCTGCGTTGGGCAGTGGGTGGGGGTGGGTCATGAGGCTGGTGGGGACGGAGCATGGCGAGGCGTGAGGGCGGGGGGGGGATTAGGGGTGAGTGGATATATTGCGCCTCGAGGAAGGAAGAACGGGCGTGCCAATTGCGCGCATCGCCCACACCTGCCCTCTTTCTCTCGCGAAGACGCGTGTTCTTGTGCTGCGATTGCGTCTTCTCTATGCCCCCGTATTTTGTTAAAGCGCGCTCGCAATGTGGAGAATTACTCAGTCTAGTGTGGGGGATTTGTCGTTCACGGGACTTTATGTCGCCGAGAGACAGCAGACACACCGTGTAATTTCTCCGTATTCCTAGGCTGCAGCGCACATGTCTAGTGAGCATATATATATAGTTAAAACTTTCTCTCTCGTTATGTTTTTCAGCGCATTTCAAACTAGATGACATTCAGCATTGATAATACAGTACATTTTCGTTCTTGCATTGACTTATGTTCTCTTCATATTGAGTACGGACCCAAGAGGCTTCTTCACCATCCTACAAAAATCTTATCCACTTTTACACTATATAAATCATTCTGTTAATCATATTATTCATGGATTATCAACTCATCCATAATATTTAGAGCCAAATAAAACGGTAGTTTACTTTTCAACAATAACACTAAAATACAAATAATAATAAATATTTGTATACATGTTATATTTTCCTAAATTCTTTCTGTTCCACTTCTACAAAAAAAAGAATATTTAGTTCGAGGATCTCTCTCTTACACAGAAATTGAAAATAATTAAGATTTTAAAAAAAAATAAAGAACGAAGATGCATACATATAGATGCCCAAACTATTAAAATATTCCAAATGATCAACATCGGGAGTTCCTTATGCAACTTCAGAGTGAGAGTTAAAACAAACATTTTAATTATTCTCACAATTCTCTTGGGAGGTGAGGTACTTTGTAGTTGGTGCAGAAAACAAAGGTGCAAGTTATACGTGTTAAATATTATTATCACAATTAATTACAAGAAAAAACGGCTCCAACATTCGTTTGTATTATCACAATTATAAACAATTACATGAAATACTGCCACAGAGGAGAAACACAGCAAAACATTCTCGCCTGTTATCCCTATTCATTCACGTCCTGTTCTGTGTCCAACCTTTGTATAAAGCGTTTGCATCCCCCTCCACGGAGTCATCGTGAGCAGCCTATTGTGTTTCTTACTCCATCTCATTTGTTGAAAGGACGCTTTTTCCCCTTCCAAAATCAATCAAAGAGACGTCTGCATTCGATTCCCGTACCTTTTTTTGATTCTGATAATCATTTACAACATTGCGACCTAATACGGCGTTCCCGAAGTCCCGTGACCCCACGATTCGTTTATGAATACACGACTTTTATTTTCTCTCAAAATAATTAACTGTATGAAACACCGTATCTTCTTTTTCTAAAATTCAACTTTACCCTTTAATCTCGTTCCTGCTTTTATTTTGCGTTCTATCTTATTCCTCACTCCACAAATAGTTCCCGATCAATAGAACAGAGGTATGCCAACGGACTTTCTCAGTCAGGTCATTTGTAATTTTGAACTATATCGCGCTCCATTTTTATTGTCTTATACACTGGCTGTTAATCGCCCCGTCCCGCCATTATACTCGTCTCTTTAAGTTGTTTTAAAATTCGTCGCCTGGGAGGTGGCCTGCCAACTTCCCTGTGTAGCTCCGCTTTTTTCTCAGTTTGTTTGTTTATGACAATGTTCCAATGGCAAACTCCAATTATATAACGACCGTTGTTTATTCCCCCGTGCAGGAAAACTACAATTTTCTTCTAAAAACAATTTTTTATTCTCTTCTCATGTTTTACTCCTAACTATCATTTTCTATCTTTTCTATGCCTCCCGTTAACCATCATTGTGTAACATAAACTGTATTTGTTGTCTGACTGCACCCTTATACAACTTTTGGCAAAATTTAAAGTGTTGAATGTTCTTAAACGTTACCTGTCGGATCTTCGTTTAGTCCAGTTCGGTTCCTGTCCAGTTCTCTATCTCTTTTCTACGTCGCTCCAAACCTGCTAAAGGCGTCCCTTACAAAACTAAACTTTTCCCTTCAAAAGTTTTGTCGAGCTCTCGCTATAGTTGTCAATAGTTTTGAATATTAACGTTTAGCTTTTGAAAGCGATGTTGAGAGCCCCATTCCATTATGATTGCCTGTGTGCGATGTTTAGAGTTTGACTTTTAAAATACGGAGGATGTTTAATTCAGAATCTGGAGGGTATGCACTGGGGGAAAGTGTAACATTATACATGACTGGACAAAAGCAAAGCGCAGCCCAATTTAAAGCGAGAATTCCCAAAAAAATAATATACATTGTCTCAAAAAACTTACACGAGTATCCCCCTGCGGCCAACTTAATGGTTATTTATTTATTAAAAAGCTGTCTTTTTTTTATCCCTGAACTTCTCCAAAGTTAGAATGCAGTCTTAAAGAAAGAAGCGAACACAGGGCAATTAAAAATGAGATGCCCGGAAAAGGCATTCACATTATTTTTAAGTTTACTCAAAGAGCATCACTATGTTGAGTAGTACTTGTAATGAAAAGAAATATAGTCCATGTATTTTCCCCCTCTTGACGACAAATTTGCCAACAAGGCCCTTAGTTCACCATATAAGTATTTTATTTTAATCTCCGACAATATCCTATTGTTAAATATCCCCGAAACTTCAATAATTAGGTGACAACTAAGAATCTTTTGTCGTTGCGGTTGAATAAATCATGATTGAATGAAATCCATGGTGGTTCCACAAAGACAAAACCGGTAATAAAAATGACGGGTAAAATACTGTTAACTCCGTGCATTTCAGTGTTTCCCGAAAAAGCATTGTCAATTGAGGTCTTTTAAGATATGAAACGTAATTAACCTTACAAAATAGAGCATGGATTTAAAAATAAATTCTTCCTAATTGGAGTTATCGAAATTTATTTTAGTATTACACTTCACGTTAAAAAGATATCTTATCGGCAAATCTTTTCTGAACAAGGCACTCATGAGTGAGCGTTCCTTGGCACCAATTAGTTTGCATTTTCCAATTAGAGGTATTATTTTGGTGTAAGTACAACAAAGTATGTTATGTGATCAGGAAAGATAGTAAGAAGAAACAAAATCTATCGGTTTTCCAAGGGATACTGGAACACCCCCATTTTTTCGGCCTAAAGACTCCAGCCTCAAGCCCCTTTTTCCAGATGGTATTGTTTGGAAAAGACTGGAAACAATCATTGCCCTTGTTACACAAGTTCCGGATCCACAAACTTTTTTTTCGAAGGGTTGTTGAAACCGCAGCGGGCCCTCGCTAGGTACAAGCGCACGTGACACCAAATTAATTGAGAAAAGCCTTCCACAAGGATTTTCTCTCCCCTTTATGTTTTCCTATCGGACGTCCGTTTCAGGCATATGGACCCCGCTTAAAATTTGGCGCAACGTGGTTCCCATTTGCTCGTTGAAAAGCTCTCCCTACCATTTTCCAAAAATTACAGGCCATAGCAACGCTGAAAGAAGGGGAAACCAAATTAACCCAAACGTTATAACATTAAGTGAGCAGAAAATATGTGGCGTATGAGGCCACCTCCTAGATTTATACCTGCTTAAAGCAGGAACTTATAGAAACCTCACCACGTCTACGTCGAGCATCGTTAACCCGAAACCCCGCGAACATCTTGCCCTGCTTTCTTATCCTCGTATTTTTCCTTCGAGCCCACCTTACTTACCAAACCGAAAAACGCCCCTCCCGGATGTATCTTCCTCACTTGTTCACACGCCTTCGTTCACTCCTGCGCATACCGCTCGGCACCTGTCCCCACTTTACCCCGTCTAGCCCTAAATATTCTCCGACTTGCCCTCTGCAAGATCATATAAGCCCCCAAACAATAGATACAGTTACCACGTGGACAACCCTTCGCCCCCCAAAACACCACTCCCTCCCTATTCCGCCGACAAACGTGCCTCCCACCACGTCAACGTCTCTTCGAGTAAACATGAGATTGATATGTTCCACGTTCCATAATGCAAATATGGGGCCCGGTTCACTCCGCGTCTCGTGCTCCCACCTCTTTCACTATAGGTACAAGTATTATGTTAAAGAGAAAAAGTGTCGCCGAGATTCCGATCGTCGCATAGTGCACAAAGTTAGACGAGTACCGACGTAGCTAAGAGATGACTAATATGAGCGGAATAACGGCGAGCAGATTCAAATAGGAGTTTAGTTATGCATGACAGATTGCGGATGAAATAGAAACGGAAAGACAGAGTCATACAAGCTCGTGTTTGTAATTATGAACGAGCATATGGATTGCAAGAAGGAGGAGAACAAGATTAAGAACGGTGGGATTAAGTAGAGACACAACGACCAGTCGACCACCGAAACGTCAGGAGTAGGTATGATATAGCGTAAAGGGAGAGAGAGATTAGGGTTGATTGAAGAAGAGCGAGTGCAGGCGCACAGCGGATCGTCACCCGGCTGAGCAAGCTCGTGCCGGATCTGCAAGAGGAAGAGGAGAGAAGGTGGAAGAATCCCAAGTGGGAGATTGACGAGGGAGAAAGAAATATAAAGCGAATGATCGGCTAGACAGGAGGGGAGGAAGGAAAGGAGGGGAAAGAGCTCCCCAGTGAAGTATTGAAGATAGCGTAACGGCAACACTCAAAGGCGCAGAGAGTGGGGTTCATGGTTGCTCACTGATTGGCGAGGCGGGGGAACAGCGGGGGTCAAAAACAAAGGATAAGAAGGGATGAGGGCTCTGTTCTCCACAAAGCAAAGTATCTTCAAATGAATAGCCCTTCCCACCCCTGCCCGCCCAGCCCTGACCATTATTTGTTACCTTTCCGCGTTATGCAATATGGAAAGAAAACATATTCCGTGGCGCCCCAAAAAATACTTAACCCGCGGCCTGAGAATGTGCTCTCAGTGCCCCTCCAGGGACCATCGACCACCTCATGCTCCGATCACCTCCACTCCCGCCCCCCCAGAGTTCCCCTTTTGCTACCCCCCCGGGCCGCAGTCGGTCCTCACCCCCGCTCCCACCTGCAACAGCAGCACCTACTCCAACTGAGCCGCTTATCTCGCTCGCGCCAACGCTATGCTGGCCCCTCGAAGCCACCCCCGGGGACGAATCTGCCACCCGGACCTTCCCCACACACACCTCAGGCCCACCAAAAGGAATAGCAACCACCGCCCGAAAACTACCCGTATGTCAACACCCGAAACGTATTAGTTGGTTGGGTAATCGTGGAAAAAAGGGCATCCATCCCCACCTCCTACTCTCAAGCTCGCACTCTGTATGGACCAGTTCCCCTCCTAGCATCAGTCTGAATCAACTCCGTTAACCGTTTAGTCCAACCACCCCCGCCCCAGCCTCTCCCCCCCCCGCCCCGCCCCCCCCTACACGCTCCACCTCGGCCTGGACGCTATCCGCCTTCCACGCGTGATTCCGGTCCCCGTCTTTGTTCGCCCAAGACCCTCTCCCTTATAACTCGTCACCACTTTTTCATTGTTCTGCCCTGCCAGTGCAACCACACAGCCAACGCTTTCGTGGTGTCATCCACACCCTGATCCCTCTGTTCCCTTAAATCTCCCCTAGAGCCGTGGTTCTGACACTATTGCCATAAGGTGTTGTGGTGGGTAGGATATTCTTTGCATTTTAAAAAATAATAAAGGATGTTTCATTCCCGAGCCAAACAAAAAATGTTTTTTTATATTTTCCAAAACAGGCTTTCATGCTTAGCCATCATCATCAGTTGTCTGCTAGATGGAAGCCACAAAACGAGCTAAGCTAGGCGTTACGTCGTGTTTGTGGGCTTGTTCTCCATCTAGACACACAAACTGATATGATGGCTAAAGCCATCGAAAGCTGCTTTTGAATTAGAAAATAAAAACACATTTTTGTGCGAAGTGTTGAGCGATGAGCGATCGTGTGTAGACTACTATTGTCGGTTGCCGAGCGTGACGCGTCGCGTTATTCCTCCGCGATCCATCTGCTTTCGTCATCTGCTGCCGTCATCTTCTGCACAGCTGCGTGTTATATAGGACTGAATGTCAGAGCAGAAATATGGTCAACAGAATCAGGGCGATGTGAATTCCGTGCGCGACTTTGCGCTTCTCCATCCGTACAGTTTCCCCATCGCTCCCGCACTTACGACACTCGTAGCTGTACTGAATAAACGAATGTCAAAGAGACCATTCGCAAATATAGTTAGAGGCGTGCTCCGCTGTGTGCAATTGCCTCTTTTGGCAGGATTCGGTAAACAGACAAAGACACCAAAAAAACTTGTCAATCGAAATAGTGTGCCGAGTCGCGACCTGCCTTTAATATAAAATCACCATACTCCATGCGGGGACGGAAACGAGAAGCATCCATCTCTCAGGAATGTAACTCATAATGAACTAATGTCCATTGCCGACTTACGAGTCCATGCTGAGTCTATGATGCTTCTCTAAATGAACGATTAATTCAGGCGTCTAAGGCCGTACTGAAAACCCCATTACAACCCGTTCACCCACAACGTCCGCTCCCTGATGTTCACGCAGCAGCCGAAACCCTAAACCGTGCACGCGCCTGTCGGATAGACCTCGCTAGCATGACATCTCCCTCTCTTCGCCTCCTACGCCTTCGACACTGCGCGCACATTAAACTGGCCATTACTCGCTACCATCCCTCGGTCACATTCCTGTCTGATTAGCAGTCTTATCTTCGCCGCCTAAACCCCAAGCCCCGCTGCCAAATGTGATTCCACCCCCGCTTGACGCCGCCCCGCCTTATGTCGCGAGACGAAACGGGCGATGGGCGGAAAAAAATCAATATATTAGATTAAAACAAGAGAGGTTCGCCGCCACGACGAGTGCTGGAGCAAACTACCCGCCGCCCGACCGAAACGCCCACCCGAATCCTTAGCGCTCGGTAATATAGCGTTCCTGCTGGCGAGAAGCGGCCGCCCATAGAGCGGAACCGCCCCGTCTTCCTCAACCAACAACCTCAAAACAGGCGGTGGGTGCACCCCCTCCTCCGCCTTCGCTTGCCGAAACAGTGAAACGTTTCCGAAGTTACGCTGTGTGGTGCGCTATTATTGGTCCCCGAAGGAGGCATCGGCGTGCGTATGGCGCTGATAAATATGGCTGACAAACAGCGACACATGACGAAAGAAAAACAAGTATCTTCCGTCGCTACGATGTTTGTGTCTGATGTGCGTGGTGCTCCTGGAGTCGGCTTGTATACTCGAATGTGCTTGTTTTGCTGGCGGCCAAACGGCTGTTCGATGAGTTTGTATGTGCTGGCACTCCGCGACGTAAGCTTTTTGCTTGGTCGTATGCAATTGTAAATTCGTGTGTGCGTGTTAGCTCAATGAGATTTGATCCGTCTTGGTTGATGAAGGGCTTTAGTTGGGGATTTTATTTCTTCTCGGCGGACCAAAATGGCGTTTTCTGATGTTCGAATCTTCTGATTGCGTCTGTTCTTTCCTCGTGACGCGAATTGTTGCCGGTGGGTTGATGGGGAATGAAATTAAAAATTCATCGCAATGGACATTCTGCAGAGAAAAGATTTGGAGGTAGGGGGGCAAGAGTGCACGGCCACATTCCTGTAGTGGTGTGCGTCTCAAAAAAAGTAGTAATTATTAAGACTTAGAATTAGTGAGTGATAAAATACCATAAAATGGCTTGTCCGGTAGTGATCATATAAAAACGTTTAATTGATTTAAGGCGTTAAGCCTTCAAGTGTGATTTATTAATCTGTTGAGTCAATAGAATTAAACTGATCACATAATACGCGTATTTGTTGTACACAATGAATGCCACAGGCAAAATATTTTAAAATATCCAATATAGTGCAGACTACAAATTTTGTAGAGGCTTGATCCAAAACTAGAATTTAAGTGAAGGACAGAAGGCTGTAGAATAACGCAAAACATAAATATTTGTATTAAATTAACAATAATGAAAAAGCGAGTCCTTTTAGGAATTTTCTATGGAGGTGAATCATATGATATGCTGAACTATATCAAAAACGTTTTCAACACTTTTACCAAAATTTATCCAATGCTAGTACCAAATAGTAACAATATAATTGATAATTGTGCTTGACACCACAATTTCTAAACCGGAAAGACAACTTTACTAAGTATTAAATCGCTATTCACCGACAATGAGTTTAGCAATATCTCACCTATCTCTGCTACACCACTACTAGACCTTTAGAAATTCAAATAAGAGGAAGTATTAATCCTCTAAATAAAGTTATTTATTATTATTATACATCGAAGATTACCTGATTTTATGACCCCAAATATTCAGACAGTGTAAGAGCCAGGATGTATGTAAGAGATCTTGATTTGTGCGACTCTACGCAGAGGACTAGTCCTATTCATATATTCTATATCCCACGATGAATGAGTAATTCTGAACGGTGTGATTTGGACTATACTCTCCTGTAACAACCATTTCCATTATTGTAATGAATGTGAGTTTTTTTGAAGAAATATGCAACGCTTTATAAGTATACAAACACTGCGAGTAACAAAGAGTCCGCCCTCAACAGCGATTATTACGAGCGAGGGACGATGCTTAGATCCATCAGAGTTTAACATTGGCGTAATAACCTTTCCCTATGAATCATGGAGAATGTATAACCGAGCAGCCTAATAAGATCTAACCTCAAGAGTACAATATATATAGATCCCCTATAAGAAGACATATCTAAAAATTCCACCCACGCCAAATAGTAACCTGTCCCTGTCCCGTCCTGAGTCCTGTCCTGGCTAAAGTGAGCGGAACCGGCCGGAATTGAGTTGAGCCAAAGCCGAAGGTAGATGAGGGGTATAATAAGGCTGTGCGTCGGGACGGAAGTGAGAATGAGTGAAAATATGATAAGGGCACGATTCTGTCGCCGGGCCATTGTTCGGTGCGGATGAGAAAAGACCAAGGTGGCCTGTGCATGAAGTCTGGTATCTCCGCTGGGGCCTCGACGCGCAATGATGCGTGACAGACCTAGTCCATCGCATATGGACAATCAAACCTCCAGCCCAGACCCGATGCTTGCATGAGGTTAATCTAACGAGCAAATTCGTCCTGTAGGTGCACGGGACATAACAAGATCGATACGCCACCATAGCTCAACCTTGTGTCGGTCACACTTCGAGGTGCAAGAAGGGCCGGATTTGCACCGCAAGGCACGTGGTTCCCTGTGCCGCCGCCGCCCGCCTCGTAGACCTCCAATTCGGGGAGTGCTATAGCGGCGGCGCGTGGTGCGGAGCGGTCGGATCGCGTGGCGCGAGGGCCGGGCTGCAGTCCAGCGTGTGGGAAGATTGCGTCGGAACACCGTGCCGAGCCCTGCGGCCTGTGGCCGACCCTTGACCTTTTGTCCCCCCCCCTCACCTCACGCTGGGCCCACAACCCGCACCCCACTAAAATCTTCCTCGCCAAATTCACTCCCCTACTCGACCTCCCGTTCTTCTGATACCATTGCACCCGTCCCCTGCCCCTGCCCAGGCCATCGTCACAAACCTCGTCGTATAACACAAATGCCCGATTCACCACCCGCCCACCCATCACACCACCGTAAGTCCTTCTCAGAACCACGACATCCACATTCTAGAGTCCAAAGACACTTGTCTTCCACGCTCTCTCACCCGGCGGACTCCGCTCTCTCAGCACCTTCGCTATTTTTGTACTCCCGGTAGCTCCCCGGATTAATCCGCAATACCTTTGTGGGGAGGGGCACTTTATATGGTACGAGCTTCTCGTTCCCAAACATTTAAACAATCAAAATCTCCCTAACACGTAATCAAATGACCTATCCATCTATTTCTCGCTATCTAAACCGCTTTGACCCGGCCCAATCTCGTCTCCATCAACATATTTCACCTATAATACTAATACGCTTATGTTCTTTCGTCACACAATTATATATCGAATAATTCGTGCCCCTCAGAACCTTGTTGAACCCCTCGTCTACATACGCAGGGATACCTATCTATGCCTTACCGCAATCTCCACCTCACACACAGTACCATCAGTGAGACCAATACGCTACGCCCATGCACACTAAGCGCCGTCTCCAGATCTCGCTGACGCCTAGCCATCGCAAATCCGCACGTCTTGTGGCTGTTCCACCCGAGCGAACGGTGAAGCTGTGTGCCTGGCCACCTTGCTGCGTCCTCCATGCCCCCAACTCTAACCTGCTAAGACCCCCGACCCGCCTCCCGCGCAACACCTCCCTATTGCCACGAAATTCCTCTCTGCTCGTGCCCGCCGCGACCCCACCTGTTCTCTCGCGGCGACAAACTTCCCATGCCCCCATCGAAAGTCGCGTCCATCGCCCACATCGCCGTTCCAGCGCGTCCCCCCCGCGTTCCTACAACCATTCCTAGCGCAACCGCCTTATTCACTCCTCTCCCGCGCCCCTCCGTCTCCTGCCCCGTTCGGCTGCCCCGACCCTTCAGCCAGAAACTACCTCCTTTCGCGCGCCCTCCGTCCATCTCGAATATTCTAACACCTCCTACCATCACCCTAACTGCGCCTGCCACACTGACCCGAATTCGGTCCGACTGGCGCCTTCATCACGCGGGCCTTACCCTGCGTCGCCGCCTCCCACCTCCCGCACGCGATACCAAGCCCAGCCCCACCACAAAGCCCGACATCGCCCAGATCATCCTCTGCTACCTTAGCAATCCACCGACCACCCCCCACACTCCAACTACACACCCCCACGCCGCCTCACGCTGCGACCGCCCGCCCATCCTCTCACAGTCCCGCGACTCACCCCATCTCTTTACCGTCTCTTCTCTCCTTGCTTCTCACCCACCAACTCGGTACACTCCCACGAACACGGTCGCTGCCAGTGCTCGCCACACACCGAGACACAACCCTTTTCCAACTCGCGTATCCGTGCTTGCAAGTGAACCTCCAGTGCCCACACTTCCTCTCGCCGCGACTGCGCCTCACACCGCCCCTGAGTTTGACGTCAACGGGTAGTGTTCCTACGTTGTCATCCGCCTCACGAACACAAGTGCGCGCCAATGCGCCGCAGGCCGCGTGCGCTCTAAAGACGGGCACTCCGAACGCTCGCCCGACTATCGGTCCTTCCTGCCTTGCCCCTGCGACCTAATCCCCTGACACAACCCTGCCGCCACCGCCCCGCCCCTACTTAGCAACCATGAACTCTACACTGTATTACTCCTGAGGCCAAGTACTGTGTAACTAAGGCTTCCCCTCGGCCGCTAAAAGTTTAGGACTATGGGCGACCCCCCTTCCACCGCTCTGGGACACTACCCCCGTTTGGGCGCACACTAACCGTTGCTCTAGCCCGCGCCCACCTCTCGCGACTCTACCTCCCGACCATATACCTTGCACCAACGCAGCCGCCCACCACCCCGCCACCGTCACCGCCGCCGCCGCCGTGCCAGTCCAATCTCTCACCTCCCCGAAGCTCTCGGTGGCTGGGAAACCTGCCACCCTATACAACTGCGCGACGCGCAACTGCCGCTCGCAATTGGCCCCGGCCGCCTGCACGCCCACGCTCGGAATCCCACTAACAAAGCACGGTTACATTTGCCATCCACTCCTCCCAACCCTCAATCCTTCCCGACCACTTCACCTGCCCCCAGCTTTATCCAAACATCCCCTTGCTCGTTTCACCAGCGCTTTCGGTAACCTGTTCCGACCCTCCCCGCTACCACCGCTCCCCGCCCCCTGGCCCACGCCAGCCTCCGGTACCCAGTCCCTCCCCTACCCCCTCCCGCCCCCCGCCCCCCCAAAAACTACGGCCCCCCGCCCAACAGCCTCTAGCGGCGCGTGCCAACCCACTCTCGTCTTTCCTAACTCTCCCGCCCCGCGCCCATCCGCTCACCCCCCGGCGCGCCCATGCGCCGTCACCGGAAGCTCCTCGCACCTGCCCGGTGCGGCCCGAGCGCAAGGCTCTCCGCATACCCGCGGTCCCGCGCCTCCGGTCCAGCCGCCGGTAGACGAGCGGCCCAGACGCAAGAATGCGCACCCGGGTGGTAAATCCGTATTGTCGCGTTGCAGCCGCCCGCGGAAACGCTCATTAAAACTGGCCCGACAGCCCCGGCGCGCGCGCCACCATCCGCAGCCGGCGGCTTCAGTCCTCGACTCGATACTGCCCCCGTCTACGCGTTCCGCCTCCCTTGCGCAAATAACCCCTCTGCCATGCAGTCGCCCCGTCCATCCACTTGCACCCCCGAAATGTCACAGTCAGACCAACAAGGCTCAGCCGTAGCGTGCTACGCGTCCACACCGCTCGAGTTTGTCGTTTTCGATTGCAACAATTTGGATCTCCGCAAACACCACTTCCTCCGCCACTCCGCTCCCTCCAGCCCTCCCTGAACTGTGCGCTTTATTGCAGATCCTGCTTGCTCTGTCCAAAATAATTTTAAACTCACCCAATATCAACTGCCAACCGTATCCATCCCGACCCCTTGATTTATTACATGTAGTATATTTTGATATTTGTTAATTGTGGTCATTTCCATTTCTTGAATGAAACCTGTGCAACCACAATATTTATCCAAAACAGTATCTGTTTCCGTTGAGTGTTGTTAAATACCCCGTGTCCAACGTGCCAAGATACATAAACCTTATTTATTATCTATCCCTGTAAAGATTCGTGCATTTATTAATTGATACCATGACCACCTTGCGTGTAAATAGATCAACCGACACTACTGTAGAACATAAAATTAAACCAAGCCATTGTTGTCACAGCATTCCCTCTCAGTTAACTAACCATGCGGAGAACGAACTGGCCCAGATATTATCCTCTCACATAGCCATCTGTCTATTTATGAAACTTCTCCTTAAACATCTTCTACTCCTATACGTCCATCATGACCTATACCCGAAACCTTATTTTATAAACGCATTTGACGCCAAACCGACACATCTGCCGACTATACTCAAACAATTATACCCCTCACCCGTTATTCTATAAGACCTACCGCTCTCCCGCACTACTCTTTGCCCCGTTTTGACATGTCAACAATCCAGGACACCACCCCGCCCCCACCCGCATTTTTTCCGAAAGTCTTTACTTCTATGCAACCCCTATGACCATGGTATTTTTTATGCCCAGAACTGCTTTCTAATGATCCCGCTTCTTTCTAGCGTAGACACCTAATCACACCTAACCAACCACCACCGACCATGAGAATTTCTCTACATGAGTATCCAACCAATATTACCTAATGCGCACCAGCACTAAAAGCACCGTAAACTACTAGCGCTATCCGATGATGGAGAACCCGCCCCACAACACAACGTGATCGCCTCACTTTGCAGAAAGAAACACCCTTAGAGGACAGACCAGGAATGGCCAGCCTTGGAACCTCCGCTTTGCAGTTTCCACCCCCATAAAAAGCTTGCTAGTAATCCCCTTATCTCCGGAGCATACCCGAACAAGTTTTGCTGTAACTCCTGTTTACAGCAGTTAAAATACGCACAACAATAATTCCAAACTGCGCGCTCCCCGCAGCTAGACGCCAGCGAGCTAATTCGAAGAGAAATTCTGCTCTAGACTAAATTTAATGCGCTTCCCCGTTTATGATCCCGCATCCGCGCTACACCTCGAACCTTCTTCGGTCAACAGCGGCGCGCGCTAGCCCTTCCGCCTCGGCCTGACTGCCTATTCGCGGTAGACAACCGTTAATACCCCAACCAAGGCGATGTCGCCCCGAGGCGAACATCCGCGGCATCGACATGTGCGCTGTGCCAGCCCCAACTGTTTCCGAGAGTGCCGAGCGCGCGCGCGCGCGCGCGGGACAACCCGAATGTAAAACAGCATGACTGTCCACATGTTCCTCCTACCACTCCGCTTAAGGAAGTCCAGCGACCCTCTATAGGTTGTATTTTAAATATGTTTCTATGGTTTCGCAGAGGACAATATCTTTAACAGCACAGGTACAGAAGAGGCACTCGTCTACGTAGGATGCTCATCTTGGTGAAATAGCTACGGCGACGCGCGAATATGAAGAAGAATGATATAATAATGGGGTTAAGATGTATAGATGACTAGGTGTACGAAGCACATAAGTAAACCATTCTAGGTCGACATCTGTCGAAGCGATAGAGTCTGTTAGAGGTTCACGAATCATACTCGTCAATATCATGCACTGTCACACACTCTACGAAAATTGGAGTGTCCAACTGTTATATCCTACGAATATAATGCGTTGAATTTTATCGCCCACATTAACCGTAAGGTCTAATGCTATCTCAAAATATAAACCACACTCTAATCATTACTTAATTTCATACAATAGAAGAACGAACCACCACTAGAGGTATGGCGAAATTTACACTTATTTGAGATTTTTCATGGGACCACCGAAATAGCGTTAGATACAAGGATCTTATATAACGATGCTCACTGAGAAACAAATCTTTCCCGTACTTTCCAAGCCGAACTAATATTTTTAAAAATTGTGACCCCAAGTCCGAAGCGAACCTCATTATTACTATTCCAATCTTAACCATAATACCTGTACTCATAATAACGACAATTTGGAATTAAATATGTCATGCATTTTCGTTCCTTTATTCTTACGATTTGACTATCAATATTATTCTATATGATCCAAGTGGTAACCGAGCACTTTATGAAACATTTCATTAACTATCTATGCTTGAAATAATGGACTTGAATATGGATAATTGTAATAGGTTAAAATTTATTTTATTATGAACTGCATAGATGAAATTAAATTTGTTAAACGTGAAAATACGGAAGGCGCTACGATATGCTAGTTACTTTTTAGAGGAATAATTACAACACACCAGCGATACCATTTTGTTTTCTGTAGCTTGCAATCGTACCCGCTCAAAGAAAGCACCGAGTTGATCTGCGAATATGTTTCACAATGACAATGTAAATTGCATTTTTGAGTACTAAAGATACTGTAATTTGCCCAAGAGCTCATACAGTTATCGAAATAACGAGCCATGAAAAAATTGCCCGCTCAAACAGGCACCAAAGTCGGAAACTCTCGCGCACCCCGCCCCGCCCCGCCCTCGCCCCGCTACCGCCCTCCGCCTCGCCTTTGGGGCATGGCGAGGCGTGGGGCGGGGCGGAGAGGGGCGAGTGGATATATTGCGCCTCGAGGAAGGCGTGCCAATGCCGCATCGCCCACACCGCCCTCTATCTCTCGCGAAGACGATTCGCGAAGACGCGTGTTCTTGATGCTGGTGCGTTTCTTATGCCCGTATTTTGCTTAAAGCGCGCTCGCAATGTGGAGAATTACTCAGTGCTAGTGTGGGGACTTGTCGTTCACGGAACTTTATGTGCGAGAGCAGCATGTAATTTCTCCGTATTCCTAGCTGCAGCGCACAGCTCTCTGCGTCTATGTACAAATTTATTTTGTTATGTTTTCAGCGCATTTCAAATAGATGATTCAGCAATTGATAATACAGTATATTTTCGTTCTTGCATGATGACTTATGTTCTCTTATATTTGATGTACGGAATTGTCATTCAAATTTTATTTTATATTTGTCTGATAATTCTATTGGAACTAAATGACATTCAACAATGGTAGGATGCACAAATGATAAGTATCCCGTATTAACACCATATACTAATATTCTATACAAAACGTATTAACTTTAATTGAGAAAGCTGCTTACCAGTGTGAAGTTAACTATTTGGTTAATTCAAAGAGGTATAGTTCTATTACATTTCAACTCACAATAAGGGTTCCGTGACAATTTGAAACACGTTTTGAAAATATATGAAACACTTTCTTTAAAACAGAATTTTATTGTGCTTCACAATAGTGATGCAACAGAATAGCACGGACTTTCTCGTACTATTAAGTCTTCTAAACTCGTTAATCGCAGTTAATTGGTTTTACGTCCCCATCCCCCAACTTCGACCGTTCCCAATGCCTCAAATACATTTGTTTTCGAATTTAAACATTTTAGTTCCATTATTTCTTCGTCTAAAACATTGTGTAAACATAAAATGTATTTTGTGAGTCCTTTACACTGAAAATTAATTGAAAAACGTTATCCTGTCGGTCTGTCGTTTAGTCAGTTCGTCCGTCTGTCTCTCTCTCTAGTCAACGCTAACTTCACAAACTATTTCCTTCAAAATTGGCTCTCCTTGGTTGATATTAGCTATCGAGGAGCCCTGTGAGTTTAAATCGGAGATTTTAATTTTGGGGGTACTTTCCATGAAAGCACAATTACATTTCCAAAATTTTCTCAAAAACGTCTGCATTTTTATTATTAAACTTTGTCCTCTGTTAGTGTAAGAGACGCTTAAATGAATGCCGGAGGTCTTATTTTTTTCTTTTGGGAAGGTAAATTTTTTTCCTTTTAAAATTGCCATAGTTCACAGATTTTTCGACAATATACTATTGTAACTACAATATTGGAAATAGATTTTTCCATTAATGAAATCCGTGGTTCAAAGACAAGTGATAAAATGATATCATGGACATTTTTTCGAAAAATGTAAATAGGATTTGTGAAATTATGTGTGGAATTTCGACAATTTTAAAGAATGATTTTCCCAATAATTCTCCAAAGTTTTTCATTAAATTGTATCCACGTATGTATCAAAGAAAGGGGAACAATTGCTACTGGCCCCATTTTTTGCTAACTCTGTATTTTTGGAAACTGAAAAAATTACCTTGAGAAAGTTCCACATTAAACGCAGATAACATACAAATTTTGAAAGGTTCAAGATTTTTTCTTTAATGTTTTCATGGATATGGGAATGGACCCTTAAAAATGGCGCACGTTTCATTTTCGCTGAACTCTCTACATTTTCAAAAATTACAGCCATACAGCTAAGAAGTGAAAAATTACAAAAGTTATAAATAATGAGAGAAAATATGTGCTGTAAGAGCACCTCTAGATTTTACTGTAAGAGAATATAGAAATAAACTGGAATTTAAACGAACGGAACATTTCCTTTCTTATTTTTTTCTTTGAGCTTACTAAGAAAAACCGTGATTATTTCACTAGTCACACGCCTTGATGCAGTGCCCATTTTAATGCAGATCATAATCGCCAAAAATATACATACAGTGAAACGTCGCCCAAAAAACCGTTTCCATCGCGAAGTGCTATGAACGTTTTACGATAAACATGAGATTGATATTTCCACGTTCCATATGCAAATATGGGTCAGTGAACATCTTTCCATTTGCGGGCCCCGAGATCCGTCGCATGCTACTCCATGCTAATACCGCACTATCGTTTGCAACCACGAAAGCGCACCGTTTGTAATTTACAGCTTTCGGTAGTAGCCCGCAGCGTTATCTGAGAAGCGCAAGGGCTGCCCGAGCATTGAGGCACCGAACGGAAATCGCGAGTGCTACCGCACCACGATGGTTTGCACGAGGCAAACAGCGGTCAAAACTAGTTTTTCAAAAATAGTTTCGAGTTACTTTCTCGCGTATGTATGGAAAGAAACATATTCCGTGCGCCCAAGAAGTACTGACCGGAAGAGATGGCCCAGGGTATCAGCTGTTGTCACTGCAGTCCCTCAGACCGGGAGGTCCTAGCTTCGTGTTCCGTCGGTGGCAGAATTTTCGATACTGGCCTGTCCGTAGGGTTGAAGTCCTGTCACGGGTTTTTACGTTGAATTCAGTCGCTGTCTGGAGGAGAATTCTAGCGGTTCGCTTCTTTGATCGGTTATTTCCCGTGGTTTCTCCGATCAACCCCGAGCGAATGCCGGAGCAATTCCCTAACAAACGGGCCACGGATCGCGCGGGATCTCACCTTCCTCTTCCTTGTCCTGTCCTAACCTCACCCCTTCCACACTCACTAACACGTATTACCCTACCACACAGACCGGGAGACCCGTCAGGAGCTAAGAGCTAGTCCCGGCTGAGGCGGTGGTCCGCTGGTGGGAGATACGTGGTTGGGGAAAACCTCGCTAGCCGACGATAGATGGGCGCCGGATCTCTCCATACAGCAGGGAAAAGATCTCCGCCACCTCCCAAGCAAAAACATGCATTACACTTACGGGAATAATGACCATGGTAGTTTAAAAGCCCGGAATTACTAAACAATCAATCAATGAAGAAATTCTGATCTCTAAGTGAAATGAGAAAGAACAATATTCCGCGCTAGGCCGGAATCTGCTGAAGAATTAGAGCGATGATGTCACAACGTCACCATACACTATGTTGCATACTATTTTGTACATCTCTTCTAAAGAAGACGAAACATGACGAAATTTTACTATATGTAGCGGCCATTAATTGAATCGGATTTCGATACTACATCTCTCAGAAAATATTGGTTAATATTTTTGTCTTTACTAATTATTTGTACATTCTTACGATAAACGTGTGTTTTCAAGTACAATACCTAATTAATAAATAATTTGTAAGTCGGAAATAAGAAGCTTAACATTTATATTATCGAGAGCGTACACACACGAATTTCTTGAAATTAATTAAATAAGTACAAGATTGCTTTTGTCTTTTTGCCAGTACAAAGGCAGGCAAAAGAGACTGAGTGCTTTCGTGAGTGGATAATTTCCTGCTCCTACCGTCTATGTGAACACATTTAACATTGTGAGACAAATAATCTCATTGCGAACGTGACAATTTTTACGTACTGAACCGAAATTAATCGAAAGAAACCACAAAAGACGTTTGGCAGAATAGTCATCTAAGCCTGGCCAAGTAAAGATTTGCTTCGATTCAATTATTTACCTAGAGTTGAAAATTCACCTGCGTCTAAACTCTAATTACTTGATAGATTATTTCGTGTTTCGGGTGCGTCAATGGCTATGGTCCCGTAAGTGTAGGGTATGTTTCACCTCTGTTAGAGCGTGGTCCCCGGCATTGACCTTGCCCTCCGCATGTAGGAGGTTTGCATCTTTCCCAGCAAGGTATCGCCCCAACCGGGACAGCTCTCAACGTCGTCAACACAGTGTGTTATAGTGTTTCGGGTGAAAATGTGTGTGTGCGTGTGTGTGTGTGTGTGTGTGTGAAAAGGAGGAGAAGAGGAAACGGAGGATGAAGAAAATACCATGCGCCGAAGCTCACGGGGGGGGGGTCCTTAAAGTCATGCCCTGGCATTTGCCTTGATTGTAGAAATCACAGAAAACTACCGAACAACACATCCAACCCTACAATTCCACTTGTGCCAGTAATTGAATTCGACCTGGCAACGTAACTAGTGGCAAAAATCTGCTACCATTGGCTTTAAATCCCTAGAACCCTGGTCAGGGACAACAGCTATTTTCCCAGATCACCTCAGCTGGGAGAATTTGAGCCGAGTCTAATAAACATCAGTTGTTACTTTTGTTTTCTTTGTTTTTTTGTTGTTTGAGAATCACCTTTTGTCCTTGGGTTTCGCAACCCGGACCTTTGAGCGCGGTCGCGATCTGTCTGAAGGCGATTGGATCACGCGGGAGGGACGAATACGAAGTAGATGGAGGGCGAGATAGACTACTGCAGCGGTCGACGCTCAGGAAATAGTTCCCGAGGTGGAATGACTGCGGGACGCACCACCACGGTGAGCGCGCACCGGGTGAACTATTGTGACGGGGGGGGGTGCCGGTGGGGAAACGGTGATGGGAAAGTTGTCGCGATTCTTTACCGTTAGCACACGTGCCCACGTCGCAAGGTACTAAAGTTAAGTAGATGGCCATCTTTGCGATGGGAACTTATAATGCAGTCCAAGCCACCATGGCCCTCTGCTAAGATACAGAAATGGACGTCATCTGTTTGGTTTAAATTATTTTGGAGAGATTGGGTCTCATCAAGATTAGAATTAGAAACTGATTTACAGTTTATATAGTCATTTATGTTTCACAACAGAATAACGTCAATATTATTAACTATCAATCGTTGGAGAAATGGTTTTCAAATTCCATTGGTTCGGGACTGTGAGCAAGTCACTTTATAATCACATTTATCCTTTTAAATTGATGATTTTCAATCTAATTCTCTGTAGACGACCGAAGGTATAGTAGAGTTATATATTCCTGACAGGAAGTTTCATTTTCGTACGGGATCGGCAATCGAATACCATTGGTTATCTCTCGTACTAAGATTAACCGTGAGAAAAAGTAGTTAATTGCTTCACCCGCATAACTTTGCACAAACATCTAGATATTTTATTATTTAAAAAATCTTAAACAAATTATTGACAAATGATCCGGCAGTACGCTTTTCCGAGAAATTTGTTTCCTATAAAACTCTAGCAACATCAATGTACTTTACGGCAGGTAAATATGCTGGGCGATCCATAATTTTTAGAGCTTTCACGAGGAAGAAAAGTTAATCATTGGGAAGTATCACAAGCTGCAGTTGAAGCGGAAATATATTAGGTTTTCTAGTACAGTTTACTGTGGTAGATAAGAGCCTCTACTACGTACAAAAGTTCATTCCAGAAAACAAACGATCTAATACAAGTTCGTAATGAATCACTTCGTGAATGTACACATGCTACTGTTCTAGCGAGAGTGCGTCTATGAACAATCAAGTGTTTCCTGCTTTGTAACAGGCGAAAATAACATTCGAATTTATATTAACTTCATCTTGTTTTTGTGGTTACATTCTGTAAACTTCTGCTTTAATAATTTGACTCCGGAAGTAATGTGCTATGTACCGGTGCTCAATGACAATGTTATCTTGGTGCTCTATGTTGTCGTGTAACACTGAATGTTACACAATAACATAATAAAAATTGTAAATATTTGTATATTTGCTGAAGAAAAAGTGTAATTTTATCTTCTTGCAAATCTTATGATGAAATGTGTAGTATGTAACACAATCGCCTTGGATTTGGGACGCTAAATAATAACAAATTAAGAAAAAACAGAAAGAAAATAATTATATGCGCTACTTTTATTTTATATACACCAAATTGTATCAAATAGTGACAGAACAGTAATCGCATCACACGATCACAGCTATGTTTTTGAAAAAGAGAGCAGGATTTAAATATTTATGAAAGATGAGTATACAACAGATTATGTAAATTTACATTCCAAAATATTTTCATATATTTAGTGTTTCGTCGAATTTTGCATTTTTGATGATAATTCATATGCTTAGTAGTTGTAATCAAATGTGTTTTCGGTTCCCCGACTGACAGATATTTTATAAACTACAAACTCACAATTATATTCATTCAATGTTTTGATACTTTTGCAAATAAAATCCTCATCCACATTTTTATTAATTTATTTTAAAAAATAATTCCACTCCATGTCTAGTAAGACTTAAATAAACCATCCGTTTTTGCACTGATCGTAGTCAAATATTAGATAAGATAAAGCTAAATTTATTTAAACTGCAATAGGGTATAACCCGGTGGATGCTAATTACATAAATAAGGCCATATAACTATCATAAAACTTTATTATTATTATTATTATTATTATTATTATTATATACAAACTTACTTCATAAAACATTTAGTTACATTAAAACAAAGAAACGTCTATAATGTAGCTCCGCACTGAATATTTGTTCAATTTAATTTGTAATATTTGTACAATTAAGACCACATCGCCCTGCAATGCACTCCGCTTCACTTCACTTCACTTCACTTCACTTTTCTTGACTTCACTTCATTAGGTCCCTTAAATAACTTCCTTCGTTATATCTCTGCTCTGCACTGCACGACACCGCTTGAGGCAAAGAACACTGCAGAGAGGAAATTGCCGTGAAGACGCAACGAATTGTTTGGCAGAGTTTCTGTGTACTGTTCGCGTCCTGTATTCTAGGTTAGCCACTGAGTGGTGGACGCCTATGATAAAATATTTATTGAATGGAAAAGTTGGATACCTTTGTGACTCACGCTCATTAAAGCGAGAAAGCCGTTGATACACCTCGTCTCATAAGAATGCCAATGGTTTGTTGCAGTAAAAGAAATTGTGTTGAAGAATTCATTAAACTTCGTTTCTTCCTCTGTTCGTGTACAATTAAGTTGGCCTTTGCGGCGTGCTTGCTGGCAAAAAATTCAATTTTGAATGATTTTTCTTGACAACGGATGTGTTTAATTGAAAAAGAAAAGTATACTGCAAAACGAATCATCAATTTGCGACTGCAAAATGAATTATTGTAAGCATTGAACGCTTTTAGCATTGCACGTATGGAAAAATAGTTTTTACATTTTGCGTTTGTGTACTATATCGCAAACCTTGTTTAAAATGTCAACATTGGCTTAAAAGAAGACTAATTATTCTTTAGATGGTTTTTATTTAAACATTTTATCTATATTATTATTTTTCCTGGAGATTTTTTAAAAAAATGACTTTTTGTACAATTTGTCATTTTTGAATTTTATCGTATATTATAATGTTTTAAAATTATAACCACTTTTTGTATGGTACTAATATTGAACAATTGGAAAGAATATTGCAATATCACAACATGAATTGAAATTCAATTTCTATCCAATTACATGAAAGACACATTGGCAACAATATTGCGTTGAATTTGAGGCTGATGAGGCACTTCCCTTGAACTGTTGTGAAAATGTTTTTTTGTAGCTTTCTCATAGAAAATATCTCAAAAATTCTGTAATTGAATAAAATCTTTGTAGAACTAGTTTGGTCGATAAATCATTTTACAACCCAAAACGTCAGATAGAAGGTTTTATTTTTCATGGTCAGATGTCAGTTCTAATGTGAAATATTGCTTTAGATCTTCTTTGGACTACTTTTCTCAACACACATTCATTTCAGTCCTCCTCCTTTCAGAGTGCTTGAAGGCGGTGCGAAAGTAATTACATTGTCTTTATTTTTCTGTTTCACACGCTGAAATTTTAGATGATAATATATTCAAGATGATACGTTACGACGAAAAAATACGTTAGGAAATTTCATTACAACAGAGAGCGGTTTGTGATGAGGAAAGGAGGGCACTTAAAAAGATTAAGGAAAGGCAGAGAACAGAAAATAATGATCTTGGAACAGGATAGGGAGGAAATACGAACAGAAGAGGAGACCGGAAATAGAGGAAGGCACTAGGAACAGGAGAGGACTGGGAACAGGAGAGGAGAGGAGGGGGCTGCGGACAGGAGGGAAACAGACTGCGGACAGGAGAGGAGGGGACTGTGAACTGGAAAGGAGGGATCACGGATCAGGAAAGAATGGGCTGGGGACAGGATGCGAAAATGGAGACAGGTGAGGATAGAACTGCAGGAATAATGAGATGGTGCAGGGCAAGAGAAGAAGTATGGAGGGAAAATACTGCGAGGGGAAGGGCGTTTCGTGCGGCTGCCGAGCCGACGTCCGCCTTTTCGCACCGGGGGAGTCACGCAAGGGGGCGCCGCTGCGGCAATTTTGGTAACGACCGCCCGCAGCCAGCCCCAGGCGTCGCCGCCACTCGCCGCGACGCGTCTCCTCACTGTGCTCTGCTGGCTCTTCTGCGACCTCTCGTTATCCTGTAGAAATCATTAGAATTTAAAAAATATTATTTTACGTCAAACACCGTTAGAAACTGTGTGTAATGTGCTACGGTAGGTAGTGCTTTTTATGCACGTTTTCTTAATTCTGGGATACCTACCCTAAGCCATAAACAAGTTGAATGCTGAATTCAGAAAGAAATGAGCGTATTTTCATATTTGATGTCTTAGTATCGAATACCGTTAGATGTACCTTCGTGCAGCATGAGTGGCAAAACATACTGTCTTGCTTTTTTCATTTTATATCTTCTCTCTCTTTTCTTCTTCTTAATCTCTTCTTTCCATGCACACACTTGCCCATGCTCCTTCCCTCTTATATTTTGTCTATTAAACCCATCCTTTCTCCCGGCAATCGTACCGTCAGACATATACCCTCCGTTTCGTAGGCTTCCATCTGCGACCGTCCGACATTCGTGCTGCGCTAGTGCCTTCCTTCTCTCTCTCTCTCTCTCTCTCTCTCTCTCTCTCTCTCTCTCTCTCTCTCGCTATCTATCTATCTATCTATCTATCTATCTATCTATCTATCTATCTATCTATCTATCTCTTTATTATTATCTCTTCCTTCTCTTCCACGAACCCACCTATTTGCCTTCCCTCTTATATTTGCTCTATTAGCGACCCGTCCTTTCTCCCAGCAATCCCTCCTTCCCCTCCAGCCTCAACCTTTGATCGCTCCGTAGCCCCCCCCTCACCTCCCCCCCCCACCGAGCGCGTCCGGCCTCCGTGCAGCGCGAGTGGCAAAACACGGCGAGCACGAAAGCCGCCGAGTTCCTTCCGGGCGCGGTGCCGCCCAGGAAAAGCAATATAAAATTATTAAGGGAATTACAAGTCGCCCGCGGGCCAACTCGCGCAGCGAGCCAAGGAGGCGCTCGTCGACAGCGCGCAGTTTCGTGAATTGTCGCTTCCTTACGTACGCGGGGCGTAATAAATGTGTCTCGATGATTAATTATGCCGCTTCTTTAGGGATGATTTAGTACTTCTGTTAGTTGGATTAAAACCTCCGGACTTAAAATTCGTACACATGCACGTTCCAATGTCCTGATTGTTCGGAGATATATAGTCCAATCTTTTTAAAATACGCGGCTCTGTTTATCTTTTGAGTTTATTTCATGAAGGATTGCACTGCTGGTGGAGGTGCTTGCATTGTCTGGCTGTAAATCAACCGTGACGTCGATGCTGTAGATACGGCGTACAGTTACAAAGACCGAATGGCAATGAATGGCGCGTACGTCTGGCTTCTCTCTGCGCTGCGCTGTATCAGCTCCAATCTGCTTTGACGGGGACTCCCGACACGTTAAGCTCTCTGCGGTTGCCTACGCGTTGCAAACGTCTTTGCTTTCAGTAACACGCGCATTATTACAGTGTTAGAACGCGGGTTCTAGACACAGTGCAAATCAAAAGCTGGGTTTTGGGAAAACTGCATTAAATTATGCTGTTACTGATGTTGTTATTATTTGTTTCATTAGTCACGTAATTCAGTTTTCAAAGAATAAATAAAAATATGTTTCAAATTTTAAAATTCCGAATCCTCTGACAGTTGCTTAATGATACGTTTATGCCGCCTAGAAAGGAATGAGCATCCTGACATTTAGATTGATCTGTCAACATTCACAAATCAACATTCCCTACATACAAAGTCGTACCTTATTGTATGTTTGAAAATCGTATGTTTTAAACAAAATAATTTGTTTTACGTGTCAGATGTTACAAATGAAATGATTTATTAAGGATTTGACATGTGAATTTCAAACAATATTTCTGTTCAGTGTCTAGGTAAAGTCTAAATACATCTCATTTTGTCACACTGTACGAGTTGCTTGTTTTAATATTATTAAAATTTAAGTTATATTCTCGAGCAACGCTAAAATTGCAAAGTAAATCTCCTTAATGATCATTATCATTAATCACTATTTTCAAGCTGATTACTGATACTTATAATGTGTGCAAATTATAAATAATACATTACAGTAAAAGAAAATGACCAAATAGACATTCCAAATATTCGAGATTACGAAGACATTATTCATGAAAATGAACATATTTATTGTTCCCTAATGTTATTCAGCAATATTTTGCTAATAACGACCACCGAATTCTGAAGATTGGCCTTATCTGAGTGTTTATGCTGCCACGTGAGATGATGCATGTCTGAAACGCGTGCCCGGCATATGCACCGATGAGCCAAGTGAGGATAACAGTGTTTGAGACTCAGAGCGTGGTGTGCGAAGTTTTGATGGAAAGGTGAGGGATTGGTTGATTGATTGATGGATTGATAACTAGTGATTCCGGGTGCGTCAACTGTTCAAATCATTAGTCCCGTGAATGTAGTGCGTGTTTTTCCCTTCGGAGGGGGCGGTGAACCTCCCTGCTGGATGGTGAGATCTGGCGCAGACCTACCGTCGACTGGCAGTTTTCTGGTTGGGTTTTCCCCAACCAGGTGTCAGCCACCAGTAGGGCACCGCCTCAACCGAGACAAGCTCTAAGCTCCCGACCGGTTCCGACATGTGTGGTAGTGTAGCGCACGTGAGTGTGTGTGTGTGTGTGTGTGTGTGTGTGAGGATATGACGAGAAATTGGAGGGAAAGATAGCACGTGGCCTGTGGCCCGTTCATTAGGGTACTGCTTCGGCATTCGCCCAATACTATTGAGGAGGCACGGAAGCATATAGGGGGAATACGGAGCTTATATTTTGTGATATGACGTTCAGAGCATTATTACTCGAGCGCGGGAACGACTAACAGGAGATAGGACACAAGTTGCGGGAAACAGTTACAAGGCAGAAGTGATGGTATATTGCTAACATGACACGGAAGCGTACTGTTAAGATACCACAGGGTCTTCGGGGGGGATTGTGGGAGAAAACGGATGTAAAGGTACTGCGGGATTCAAGATCGCAGAGAAGTGACACCTCCTGAATGCAGAATACGCAAAATACCGGCACGAGCATTTTTTGGCAAGTATGTAGGATGTAGTGGCGAGGAATTTGTGTGAATTACGATTCAAAATGAGATTAGATGTGCTTCAAAAAAGTTTTCATACTACAGTAGAAGTGTTAATGAAGCTTAGCAAAAAATCATTCATTGAATACGGCAAATGTGACTCGATGATTTAGACGCATAATTTAAGTCGTCGGAAAAACATTCATTCTTAAGCCCTTGCAAAATAAATACTCGTAGATATTAAGCAAACCAGCGCTAAATTTCCAAAGCATTTTACACAAACTTTCGAATACCGCCTATTTTGGCCCACTTCCCTCACTTAACACCAATCCATCTTCATTAAATAGTGCATTCCATTTGCTCTTAAGTTTGTCCAAAAAATGCTCGTGTGCTTCGCGGACAGGCAGAAGCGACGGGAGTGTTGTGAGGGGGGCGGGGTGGCAGCTACGTGGGGATGTGGAACGCGTGGCGGGCCTCGCGTGCTGTCAGTCGGCGCTGCCGTCGCGTGCGCCGGGGCACTCGAAAAATCCAGGAACGTCTGCCTTTCCCGGAATGCCTGCTACAGCCGCTCCGCCATCGACGATACCTTTGTTTGTCGGCTGGGGGCGCGCCGCTTATTGAGTTACAACGTCCTGTGTGCAGTATACGTATGTGATACAGTTGATATTTGACTGGGATGTTTCATGAAAATATAAATAAATCCAATTCCGAGAACATATATACCGAAGATTTTTTTGCGTAACTGTTACAGATAAAATTGATTAAATGTTAATAGAACAAGTTTCAGTCGCATTTTGCGAAATATTTTTTTAAGTCTTTGCCTGGGAATACGTGACGTTTGTTTGTTCGTTTGATCGAATATTGTCACTCATAGATATTCGTATGTTTGTGGTAGGTCAATATACGTTCGTTTATTTAATGCATTAATTTTGTCAGAATTCTCCCGAAATATTTCATACACGGTCGTGTTGGATGTGACAGAGGACATTCGCAAGACAGAGACATAAGACAGACAGGGAAACTAGCAAGAGAGAGATATTTAGAAAATAGAGACGATTGAAAGAAATGTAGTTTGCGACTTCTTGAGAATTGCTATTAAAGTATCTGGAATAGTGTTGTCAGTTCTTGTCCAAGTATTGAAATGGCTTCGCCATCTCTTAGTGAATTAAACATTTTTACACACTTTATCATCATCATCATCATCATCATTATTATTATTATTATTATTATTATTATTACAACTATTATTAGAATTATTATTATAAAAATCCAAATATTTCAAGGGATGAGCCAGGAGCAGTCACTAGCGCCCATCCTTGCGGAACGCCCGCAATCTCCAGGCGCGGACGGGCCCGAAGTACCGCAAGCGGCCGCCGACGGTGCTCCGGGCGGCGACCGGCGCCGGTCGTTCGGGGAACGACTTGCGGCACGTGGGCGGCGGCAGCGGCGGCGAGGCCGGGGCGGGGGCGGGGGCGGGG